>JAPMAE010004293.1:0-11186 GCA_036584705.1 Rhyacophila sp. 25_7
ACGTGTATACTTCTTCAAACCTAATTTGAGCGGACGCATATGTGCGTTCATACTCTGGACAGGTTAAGTAAAAAAATAACAGATTTGACTTAATAATATTGTTACACGCTCTATTATCAGGTAAAACAATGTTAACTATATTCCCTGTATTTTTTCTGTAATATAAAAATTTTAGTACATTTATGAATTTGATATTCAATATTTTACTAATGGCAAAACACATTAAACCGACAAAATTATTTGGTTGATCAGATTAAGTGGTTCTAGATATATTCTTATCTTATAAAAAACGTCCACAAGACATCCAGTCCCAGTTGCCCTAACATATTATCGTTAAATTTTTGTAAGAGAATAAAACTTTAAAAATCAATTTTCTCAAAACGGTCTTTCGTGTCTTAACGCTTCCCGTCAGTATACCGACTGTATTATATTCACTTTATAATACCCAACTAATAACAGCTAACTAACAATACTGCACTAGATATTTTTATTCACGTGAAAATAATTTAAAGAACTTCAAAAACATTTATTTAGGACTGTCATAATATGTTGTTATTTTTTTTTCATATTAAAGGTGTATATAGTCACATATTATAAAAGAATTCAACTATCACACATTTTTCGAATGTTTCCCCAGTTTTTTTAATTTTGATATGGCTGTTTTCAAAAACGTTTGGTGACCACTATTTTAAAAATAGCACTAATTATTACAAACACATCGATTTAAATTATTTATTGATGTCTAGTTAATTGATACGTCTAGTTACCAAAAGCGATAAAGGCACATTTCAATATTGTCGGCAAACAATCTTTTTATGTTCCAAGGTCAAATTTTGTTTTATGTTAAAATTCTTTATTTTCATCATATTCAATATTTAAAATATAACAAAATAATGGCGTGAAATAAATATTTAAATGCGCGTGGAATCAAGCAGATTTAAAATATTTCAATGCAGGAACGTTTGGTGTTTTATTTTTTACATAAGTTTATATTGGGTTTTGGAACAGAAATTTTTTACAAATAGTATAAAATTTTGCGTAAAATTCGAACGTATTTTTTCTCGATTTCAAACAAATATGTTTATATTGCTTTTTGTAACTGGACCCTTCAATTTATGAGTTAGGAATTGGGAATAAAATCGTATTACAAGGGTAGCAGAAGAGAAATAATAATAATATCGTATGAGTTTATTCAACCACCTACTAATGGTGTTTTTATGACTTCCTTAACATAATTATCTCTTTCGTTGAGTTATTCCATTAAAGCAACCAGAGAGAATTGTGTACATCAGTCGTCATTATAAAATATTTATTTACAACCGTAGTAGAAAACACTTCAAAATTCTATTCCGAACACCTAATCACAAGAATATTAAAACGTGTTTTTACCTGAGTTACCAAATTTGAGGGAAATATTTTTTTTATGAGGTTTTTATTTTTAATATCTTATAATCTAATGGCTTTATAAGAATATAAATCAGTTTTATTATCAACAGTATTAAGACATTTTTATGAAGGATGCCGGCAACACATATGATTATTAAATTGAAATTAAAAATATAAACTCGTCGATTATTTTTTCTAGTGTGAATAAAATAAAATTTAATAAAAATGACACTGACAGGTGGGATGTTATCTGTATACTATTTTAAAAGTACGTAAATATCAGTAAAAATTAATAAAATTCAATATTAGCTACTAGTAATCTCAGGTTTATTTGGTAAATTTTGTGATTGATTGCTTAATTTTTTGCAATTGCAACACATACTCGTATATCAATGAGTCGGTATAATTACAAAGGTATTCAAATTTGATAGCGTTAGTCATTTATTTTTTCTAAAAATTATGTTTTTAAAACTAATTTATTTATAGTAAACAATTTGAAAAACACATACGTTGCAAATATTAGAATCAAATCACTCAGTCGATGTTATTATTTTCAATCATGTAAAAACGTTTACATTTTAGCATGTAATATATTTTATATATAATTTAGCAGGTTAAAAGTTTTTAAATTGATCTCATAATTCAGAAAAAAATGATAAGTTTAAAATTACAATTTCTTATACATAAAGTATCATTTATTTCTATAGTATGTGTATCAAAACTTTTAAATACATATAAAATATATGTTTTTTTAATTCTGAATGCTAATTTTAAACATTTCAAATATGATTTATAAAAAAAATATTTAAAAAATATAATATTATCGAATTTAGTCGCTTACTTTTAAGTTTTTATAATAAATAAAGTTAATAAATGAAATAAAACAAATTTATATATATAAATATCATCAACAATTCTCCATAACTATGGTAAACGTCATACAGCGTCTTAACTGTGAGAACCTGTGTTGCCTGATCGACCATCATTAATTTTTAGAAAAATAAACATAAACGATTGATAATTAGTGTTTTACGTACTGCCAACATTGACCTTCATTTCTAAAGCAATCCGGTATGTTTATCTCGTAATTATGCAACGACCCGCGACTATTTTCCTGTTTGAATTGCTCGCATGAACATTTCCGCCGCCATTGCTTCTGGCGACATAAAGCGTGTAACTATTGCTCGAATCATATATCTATAATAATAGTATAGACAAACATAAATAACTTACATATCAGATCAGTGCTGTGTTCGTAAACTTACCCGTGGGTATAAACCATTATATCGCTGCCGCACCCCCTGTACGAGTATCTCTTCTATGATATGGTTAATTTATGTTATCCCAACTCTTGTTTCCTTCGTAGCATAACGGTAATAAACAATATATTTAAAAAATCTGATCAAAAAACATAACTAGATACAGATAAACACTTTTAATGCTACTAAAAAGATGATTATATTGATTAGAAAACTATAAATTTTGAGCTTAGGTGGGTTACTACTGATTGCATTCTCTAAATAACAGTCTAAATAATACGAATCAACAAGCAAATATATGTAGATACAAACAATAGTCCGAATTTACGTTAAGTTGAACTTATTAAACCTGAAAATAGCAAAAATGATTCGTTAAATTGAGTTATATATTTATAGAAATCTTTTTCAGATTTTATGTCAAATTACATTATAAAGTATTCCTTGAAAACCAAATTATTTTTAATAACATTTTTTTTAATGTTTAATAATGAATTGTAATGTTTCCTCGAAGTTTGTTTTTAAGTTTTTAAATTTTATTCGAATACTAAGCCATTATTGAAAATCTTGTGATCTTGAAATGTACATATTAATAATAGTATGAAGTCTAGCACCTAATAACCATATTTTTTTTATTAGACTTATTTTGCTTCTAAAACAACAAAATTATATTAATTACCTTTTATCATCTTACTGACAGATTGTCAATTATCCTTTTTTCATAAAATTTCGTGGGTATATATCAGCACTAATCGTTAAATCTTATTTCAACAACTCATTATGGCTAATACTTCGAAGATCCCACCATTTACTCAATAAAACCTTCTTTCCATGAATATTTCGTTTTGGATCTGGTAAGTGTGATTAATACTTATCGAATCATTGTCTTTTGCGAACAATATTGTTGTAAGTAACCCATTTTGCGTTACCTGTTATAAGTCCTGTTTAAAAAACGCTTGATTTGTTCCCGTGAGTGCAGAATCGTAGCAATTTATATCGACCATGTTTAGGTAAAAAGGAGTAACCCACACAGAACAAATTTTACAGGAGGCACGAAAAACCTGTTCAAAGTCACTAATGTGACTGTGTATTAACACAAACTGGAAGTGCATAATGACGAATGAATTAGTGTTTCATTTCCCTGATATGATAATTAAGAAAATTATTTAAAAAAAACATTAAAATTTATATTTAATGCTTTTTTCCTTTCCATAAAAACTTATTAAATCACTCTTTTATCAAAATCTAAAGCTGGTTTTCGATAATAATTCGACATTTTTGGCTCAATTTCATTCGACAAAACTTGTATTTAGTTGTATACATTGCGATTTTCAAATAAAAGCACTTTTCAAAAAACTGTGGCTTACGCCCTTTTACCTAAACAGGGTCGAAATGTAATCTGCTTTATTCCGTTCACTAAGATTGTAAGTATAGTACATATACTCTTAACATGCTGACTTTAAAATGTATTTAAATGACGCCAAAAAAATAGTTGTTTGTAATGTGTTAAGCTTTCTTGTCATTTCATCTGTCATAATATGTAAATATATTTATATCATCTTTCATTACCTAAAATATTTAAAAAAATATATAATTTGGTGTATATACTCGTAGATGGCATAAACTGTATTTCAATTAAAAGATTGTATAAAAAAAATATATATAAAATTTGACATTTGGATCAATTTGAATATTAATCGTAGTTCCAAAAACTACCAATAGAGTGACAAGGTGTAGTGCGTAGTACGCGTGTTTGACAAACCTTTTTTGCATAATTTAGTTGCGTATTGAATGCGGGAATTTGTGCAATTGCTTTGGAAACAACGTGAATTCGGCATAAAATGTCTAGGTCACGACACGTGGATTGAAAATATAATAACGTAGACAAAGCATGCACATGTACTCATACTGTCATTGAACTTAAACCGTTTCGCAAGTTAAACACTTTAATTTTGTCACACAGTTGTCATTTTTTCATCAAATATATACGTATCGTAAGTTATTTCTATATTCTGAAATATGAAACTGTACAGTTAAACAGACTGCGTGAATTTTTATTAGTTCTGTTTTTAGCCAACCAAACTAGAGTGTGAAATAGTTTTGCATACAATTATAATATTTGCGCTGTATTTATTTTTGATGACTTACAGTTATTAAAGCAGAATTTCGATAGTATACCGTTCATCTAATAAGGTACAATTAATTCAATAGATTTTAAATATTGATGCATGTATTTTTATATATGTATAACATTTTTATCATTTTACTGTCATACAAAGTATAAATACAACCATTATTTTAATTGATCTAATTTATAAAATCTATTTTAATAATATAAAGCACCCCACGAACAACATTAAGCTGTCCAGGAGTATGGACGCACACATGCGTCCGCTCAAATTAGGTTTGAAGAAGTATACAAGTGTATGTACGTCGACCGCCAAGCAATAAAATACTCATGTATATTGTTTATCATCTGATTGTGCAACCGTAATTAAAAACTCACTCCTGCAAAGGTTAAGGAGTAGACTTTTGGAAAATTAAGTATAGGGCAATGATAAGTAGCTATAGAATATTTCAATGCATTGATAAGGTTTATCTTTCACTCCTAGATAATACTATAAAGTTTTAAAAATTGTTTTTGTCAAAGAACAGCTATAAGCAAAACAATGTCATTCCTTTATTCCTCAAATTAGTTTGAAGTTAAGTTTTTTACACGGTATTGCGTAGAACGTGTCCACTTTGTAAAAAAAGTTCAGTGTACGCATTTGCCTAGATATACATTGATAGGATGCTCTTGTGGAATTCGATCAGCTGCCGGACCACGCTGAAGAAACGGATAACAACTACCTTCACGCAAGATGGGAATTTATTCCACCTTGACCGATCAAATAATTGAGTAAGATAAGTCACGCGTCAGTTTGTACCTTCACAGCTATATCCTGCCTTCATCTCGCCTCTAGCGTTACGAAATATCCGCAATAAAACAAAAAGATAAAAGCACGAAATATTATTAAAATCATAAATCAATGCGGGTTGAATGGAAACTGGATAACACGAGATATCCGTTTTCGAATAATAGCAGTTTCAACTTACAAAAGAGTTATTAGCGTAATGAAATCTTTTGTTTTTTCATTGGTAGGTTGTTCTACTGGTTCTGTTCTGTAGAAGATCGTAAGTGTAAAAATTTGTATTTTACAGGAAGAGGTTTTTTATTTAAGGTTCCCTGGTTATTTTAATAAATAAATGTAAAGTTGAAAGTGTGTGTATTTTATTTTGTAACTTAACATTTTCGTATCCAGTGGGAATATAGTTTCCCTGTTTATATGTTCATGTAAAAATATACGGAAGCGTAATTGTCATTTCTTTATTATTGTGCTATCTAGCAGTGTATCATCAAAATATATTTATGAAAAATATTATGTTTAAAAATTTTAAAAACCACCAAAAAAATAATTTGAATATTAAAGAAAAGCAAATTTTAAGACACAGGTTGATGAAAACTTGATACTATGTGGATATCCATTGTGAACGGATTCGATAAAAAAAAAATCGTCCCATTGCCATTTAGGATCTTCTGCCGGAAATGGGTTGATATGTGCATTTTGTATTGAGTCTTAGATGTCGTCCATAAACCATGTAACGCTTTTAAGGGGAGGGCGGGTTCATTTTTATGTTTTTTTTAAAACTATTTTAACACTTTTTAACTAAATTTTGTAAATTGAATTTTTATTTAAATTTTTCTGTGCCAAACATAAAGTCACAACCCAATGTGTTATGAATTTTGATGTAAAAATATAACCTTAATATTTTTTTAAATAATTTATTGAATATTTCTTTGCCATGACTTTGTTTTTAATGATCATTCATATATCTTTGTTTTCATATTTAAAATCATCTTAAATATTCAAATTTGTCTAGCAAATTATGTTTTAGATACAGCAAGTTAAATCGCTTCTGGCACTTAACTAGTCAATGTGGAAAGTTATGTTAACTTTGAGAAAAACATTGTGCACCCGGTGTGATGACGACACAATCAAATTACCTATCTAAAATCGAGGCTGACAAGTTACTTTAAGAATCTGCAAAAAATAGTTCTCATAAAATGTTGAAAATACTACGAAGTCTTAAAATTTACCTTGATTTTTTTGAATGACCAGTTGATCGTTTCTTGATAAAGTTTATTTTATATAATTCGATATATTTAATTTTCATATAATTCGATATATTTAATTTTCATATAATTCAATTGGGTAACCTAAATGTTACTCTATCAATATTAAATTATTAGATACATGACTAATTGACGCGTCCAGTTACAAAAAGCAATATAAATACATTTTGACGAAATCGAGAAAAAAATACGTTCGTATTATAAGCACAATTTTACACTACATTTAAAAATGTTATGTTCCAAAACCTAATATAAACTTATGAAAAAGCGAAATATTCCTACATTGGTATATTGCAAATCTGGTTGAATCCACTTGAATTTAAATACATATTTTATTTAAAGTTCATCAGCTAATAAACCGCCCTTAATTTGTTCTATTTGAAAAAACAGTATGATGAAAATAAAGAATCTCAACATAAAACAAAATTTGACCTTTAAACTTAAAACCATCGTTCGCCGACAATATTAAAATTTGCTTATATCGCTGTTTGTAACTAGACGCTTTGATTTTCGTTTTTATACATTTCAATTTTAATTCTTTTTTACTCCAGTGCACCTGAGGAACATGACCAAGTTTTACATGGTAATATGAAACAGAACACATTATATATGTGGTAAAATATAATTATGTGTTTATCAATATTAATATAAAATAAATCTTTTGACAAGTAACATTTATTTTTCGAGGGGCCGGGGATTATTTTTCAAATTTAGAGGGCCGTGATATGAAAAAAATTGGGAAACACTGCATTAAATTACAAACATATCCATAATCTTGCTAGTCTATTCTATTTGATTATTAGTGTTAATTTTTTGATAAATATATTTACTAAATGCGTTGTAATATGAAGTTTTATAATTTTATAAGTTTATAAATATTATACTTAATCTTTTTCCATAAAGTTGTAGTATTATTACGATTTTTAATTACTATTTAGACAGTTTGATAAAAACATGTTCCATATTACTTATTTAAATGATTTTTTTCTCAAACATAACTTCCCTGTGCGTGCCATAAGTTTCAAACACGATAGCAATTTAACCATCCATATAATACAGCATTTCACTGACCAGTAATACGCGCAGAATAATTTAATACTTAATGTTTCATGTATATATAATTCTTATACGCGTATAGTTGTATAGTATGTCAATATGCTTCGGATGATTAGACTGAGATCAAGTCACGAAAAAAGGTAACGCAATGTCAGTAGAAGTACTTTTCAAGTGTTGATTTACTGGATATTTCTTATTAACCGCACTTACGTAAACCGTTAGAATATTTACTCGTATCCACTTAGTTGAACTTAAATAATTTATTTGTGAAGTTGATTTTATTCTTGTAAGCATATACTCAATATAAATATATTATAATCTACCGTGTTTAGATAAAAGGGAGTAACCCTCACATAAGAACTTTTACAGGGATATAAAAAAAGTGTTTTAATGATTTTTAGTCAGTTACATTAACACAAACTTGAAGTGCACGATTACCAATAAACTAGTGTTTCATTTTTCTTATCTGATAATTAAGAAAGTTATTAAAGAAAAATCTTTAAAATTTACGTTTGATGCCTTTTTCCTTCTCATACAAGCTTAAAATCGTAAGTTGTTTGTTTATTTTTAATATTAAAAAATATCGTATTATTAAATTTTAAAATATTTATGTGTGGCCCATCAAAGACATGCGTTATTTTATTTGGCTTACCAAGTAATCTCAGTTAGGCATCCCTGATAATATGGTAATATTTTTTGGACAAAATTGCGTAAAATAATGAAAAATACAATATCAAACAGTTCAGAAAAATTAAAATGGACATCTTACTATAATTTACACATAAATTCTCTCATTATACCTTATTCTAACCAGGAAACCCCTCGTGCTAAGCCGTGTTTTAATAGTCGCACCATTTCACAGTTAAATCGTAAACAACGGATGCTTAGATCAAAAGGAAAACGTAATTACGATAAAGGTTACTTTGAGTTGTTGAAGTTACATTTTTCTGCGAGTTTTAAAGAAACACTTAGATGAAAATTATTCAACGGAAAAAAGTAATTATCATTTAAGATATAAGACTATAATAATGTAGCGTTGAAAATCGACAACAAAGAAAAAGTAACGCAACTACAGTGTGCCAGAAAATAGTGCTTATATTATAATACATATTGTCAAATAATATATATATATATATTAGTATCATATTTAGCAACTATTTTTTGTATACATTTATATCGACTGTGTTTAGGTAAAAAGGAGTAACCCTCACAGAACAAATTTTACAGGAGGCACAAAAACGTGTTTTAATGATGTTTAGTCAAAGTCACAACTTCAAAAAATATATGTATAATTAAATTATTATATTTATATAATTAAAAAAGTTATTACAGAAAAATCATTAAAATTTACGTTTAATGCCTTTTTCCTCCTCATACAAACTTAGTGGGTCGTTATTTTTTCAAAATAACTTTTTTTACCTCCTGTAAAATTTGTTCTGTTAGGGCTAATCCCTTTTACCTAAAAACGGTCGATAAAGAGATAACAATTATTGTGAGGCATCGATATTTTATTTGAGAATATATTTTTTTCTCAATTTAAAAAAACGCTCGCCGGCCCGAGTCATCATTCGAGAGTCTCTTGTTATACGAATCGCCTCTAGCCCACTGCTGGTTTTATTGTTACGCTGCATAAGTAATTGTGAAAGTACACTTTGTTAATCAAATACATTTGTATTTTATATTTCCTTTTAATACCCATATAAAGACTAATACACTCTATGAAAACGTCATTTAATATTGGTTCGAATCACTCACTGTACGGTATACTGACTTACATATTTCAATAAGCATTTAATTAAATATATTATACTTGTACGACAAAGTGTCTATAACATTTTTTTTATCGCTACTAAATTAAACATTGCCGACTAGGATTAATTTAATATGGAAGCTCAAAGCGATACAGGTCACATTCTTGTATTTCTATTCGCAGACTTTACAATACTGGTCAGAGTTACTTCCACAAAAGTTTTCAATAACAATAAAATGAGTATATATGTACTTGAGTGGCTTAATCAATCGTCATATGTAACGGTATTAATATAGCCAACCTGACAGGTAACGGAAATGTTTAAGTGATTTAATTATAGCTTATAATTCAAATTTATATTAGTTACCCTTAAAAACTAATTCTTGTATTTTATCATTCATAATTAAAATTATTCAACATTTAATATCCATAACACCATGCTATTTTAGACGGCCTAGAATCACGTTTATCACATAAACCAGTCGTTGCCAAACTTTAAAATCTCACAGACCACTAAATTCATAATTTTAAATCCCCCATTCCACTTATAGAATTTTTTTAAATTAAATATATTTATAAAAAGTCATTAAAGAACACAAAATATACATAGTTATTAAAATAAAACTATTAATTGTCACCAAATTATAAAAGCTTTATTAACCTTTCTGTAACCATAATTCGTGTAACATTCGTGTATTTGTAAGAGGAGCTTAAAAATATAATACCTAAATTAATAGGCTGTATATCAATTTCAAATGTGACATATTTATAGATGTAACATAATAATGTCCACATTCCTCAGTGGACCAGCAAAATTTTCTTCCGGATCACCGCTGACTCAAATCATGTTTGTAAATACAACCCATTTTAATATATTTGAAAAAAAAACTATAAATGACACTTTTAAAACAAAAATACCTAATAAAAGAATCTGTTAATAGCAATTTAAAACACAACTAGATATATTTAGCCGTATATTAATAATTTCTTGGTATTCTGTATACAGAATACCAAATCATTTTATTTCTAGCGATGTGGTGGAGTAAGCCTGAAGAGGCTCATGCGAGTCTCTTGTGAAATTTAATTTGTGCTGTCCCTAAATAAACTTTTAAGTAAAAAAATAAAAATACTTTATTTGTATTAAGGAGTGTTGTGAATCAAAACTTTGCTGCTTTTTGAAATTTCCGGTACACGATAAAACATACCAAGCCATTTTTTTTATCCAGAGTCTTACATCGCTTCAAAATAACAATGTGATATATAATATAATGTATTTAGATTTTCTCAGATGTATCTAGCAAAACTTGAAGAATACGTTTAGCAATTATCCTTTTATACTTCACACGTGCACATTTTTGCTCTTGTCGCGTAATAATGCACGGGTTTTCAAAGGAAAGTACATAATATTTATTAATTTATACATTTATTTACCTCTGCATACAATATATCGTTGCATATTGCGTATACTAGTACATTGTTGTCTTTGTAGTTGAGGGGATAGCTCATCTAATTGACAACCCGAGAGTATAGAGTTAAAATCTTTTAGCTGGAAAAAGTACAAAGA
>JAPMAE010004295.1:304-11146 GCA_036584705.1 Rhyacophila sp. 25_7
CTTGAAATATTTCAAATGGGCGACATTTTTGTGTCATATTGCAAGAGACATTTCATAAATTTAATCCAGTTTTAATTTTCACATTTTTTGCTAATAAAGGTTGAAGAAAATTTATTCATTCTCCTACATTTACAGCAGAATTTTTTGGATGGTATTCAAATTGCTTTGTATAACAATTTTTTAATTAACAAGACTTTTAGAAAAATAAAGTATGCAATTCTATGAATAAGACAAAAAAAAAATATGAATAGAATGAATCGATGGGTGACATCACTGTTCTCTAAATATTTATGAACATTTATGTAGCTTAATTAATGCATAAATTTGTATTTCTATCAACCACTACTATTTTTATATGTAAAACGGATTCAAAGTAAAAACGATGCGTTTACAAAGATATATTTACTGTACGAATCCTTTCTATTAAAAATAAATTTTCTTTTATATTGTTCTACTTATGAATACGGTTTCTAAATTACATTTCAAAAAAGGTTTTAACAGTAGATTAATAATTAATATATTTTCAGATTTGTTGCCAGGACATGATTCAAATAATTGAGCCAACAATTGAGGGGTGTAGTGTAAAAGTAAGAAGTGTAACCCACAATGAGACAGTTCTGTAATAATCGCAGTTGCGAGTTCCTTACCTTTTAAAAATATACTGAAAAAGTAAATTACTTTTTAGGCACCTATAGATTTTTCAAAAAAAAAAAAATTAAGAAGGATGTGTAAAATGGTTAGTAAATAGACTAAACATAGAATAGAATGTCATTATACCTAAGTGTGGGTTACCAACTTTCTACACCACACCCCTCAATTAAAAATAATTATTGCTCGTATAAACAACTTTAAAAAAAAAATCATACTGTGAAGGTTCCGTGTACTCCATCTTGAAGTGGATAAAGAAAAAAATAATAAAATAACATCTTTTTCAAATAATATGGTAATAAACACAATGAAGTTTATTTTTTAATTTATGAACGTTGATTCTCCAATATTGCGGCTTTTATATAATCGTGGAAACTAATTGAAAAATATTTTACTGCTTACCAATAATGAAATGTAGAAAATATAAATATTTTAGCAGAACTATTCCATTTTGGAAAATTTTCGAAACGCGATGTATATTTTAAATATGCAACTAAATACATCTAAAAACGGAAAACTTGTAAAATACGTTGTTTTCAATAATAATAGAGAATTTTTATTAATTATTAAGGTCATATAAAAGCACGCTATGCGTTAAAAAATAAGGCAGCAACCGCTTTTTTTCGATTCACTGATGTCAAATAAACTAATTTAAACAACAATGAAAAAGTATGCAACCATAAACTAATAAAATCCTTAGAACTTGTTCTTTATATTATATTTTGTGCTGAAGAAAAATTATTGACTACCTCAACGTCACAAGAGTGGAATTGTCGTAATTTTTAATTAAGATTAATTAATGTTCAGTATAATTATAACGAACCACGTAACGAAGTGCAAAGAACCGTACACTGCGACTAATACAATTACGCCCTTTCCACAGCAAAAATTATACAAGTTGAACAATTATTTTTTAATTATTTAGAACATTTTTTTCACTACTAGAACGACTGCCTGTGAAATGTCTTGCAATCACTTGGTAATAGGTGACGTAATTTATATTCACATTAAATATAAACTAAATTTTCATTAACATGATTGACATACAATTTCCTTATATTAAATTAAAATTAACTCTTATATCATCAGCGACGATAAAAATAAATCAACAAATATTTCATAAAATCATATTAATCAGAATATGAAATAATTAAAAGAATTCAACTTTTTTAAACACTATATTTTCAATAATTTGATAAAAGTCGGTAATAAATATTTTCAGTCATCAATTTGTAAATTTAAGTGTTGATGTAACATTAAAAATAAATTTACTACTTATAATAAATATTAATCAAATAATTTTTCATTGAACACATTTAATGTGAAATATACATATCTTTTTCACCATCAAAAATTAGATTGAAAATATATATTTTTTTTAAATATTTAATATTTAAAAATCATATATTTTAAAATTATATGACATCGCGCAATTATTTATACAATGAAAACGATGATGAAAAATGAATATATTTTTTAATCTTATAATTAGCAATATATCTTTGTGAAATTACTCATCATTTTTTGTTTGTGCCTTCTTTCGTAACGTGCCTGTTGACTTTTAGAGACTTCTGGTTTATAATTTGTGTTTTATAGAAGAATATTGAGGTAAAGGTTTAATACGCTCTGTTGGTTTTTCATTAAAAAAATATTAGTTTGCAGAAGTTGCTTTAAGCGCGATTATTGTTCATGCTATATCAAAACTAACGATTCGTATTCTTCGACGTTTAGCACATAAACCAAAGATATAAATATTTATTAAAAATCTTTATGAAAAAAATTAATAAAGCATGCCATGTTCAAATACAATATATCAATGTTCTACTTGTTATTTTATTAAATTACAACGGTAAAGCTCTTAATGATAAAAACATTTAACGGCAAGTTATTCGGTCAATACAGTGTGTTTATTTCAAGCTTTTTCGCCGTTTCGGTTTTTTTTTGGATAAGCAATTTTGAATTTTACACCACGATTAGGTATTTCGTATTTTAGTCAGAAATAATTGATAACAAATGGAGAAAAACAATAGGTGTACATATTATATAGTAGTTTGCGCTACTGTTATGAAATAAATACAAGTATATGAAGGTTGAGGTAATTGACTGTTATTAATTACGTCAATATCGTATGGATATCTATGCAACATTAAAATATCGTTATTTTAATACAAAAAAATATCGCATGCAGAGTGAATTAGAACTGTTATTTATTAAGGTGTATTATTTTTCTGTTTCTCATTGTGAGTATTTATGAACGTTACAGACTTTCACTTTTTCCGGTAATTGGATTTGAATCAAATGGAACAGTAATATTTCAGGCACTCACGGATTTGCGAACATACTAAAAGCTGCGAGTTAATTGGCCAATCTGTTGGATGTTAGCCAAAACCTATCCAACCACCAGGGCAGTAAGTAGGACGCCATAACCTAAGATATTCCTTTTTTATATTCACCTACATACGTTTACGCTTTAGATACGGGTATAGCAAAAAGAAAAAATACATTCGAGTTAATATACAGTAGTGGACGAAAGTGAATAGTAAAACTTGTTCATTATCAGTTATAAACAGTACTCGATTAGTGAAAAATATAAGTTATTTTTTCACTATTTATTCTCGATGAAAAGTTATAACATTGAGATAATAACACCATGTTAAGCTGGTTAAGCTGTCAAATTTTAAAATTACAAAATTGTGTTCTTAAGTAAAAGCTAACCATCGTTTTAAGGTATAGAAATACATCGGTAACGAAAACCTGGTTTGATTAAATTTTGAATTAAAATAGGTATCTATATATTATATATCTATCACAAAAATCGAAAGTCTAGGTCATATAATAAATATCGAAAATTGTATAAAATATGAGAGTAGTTTGTAATAAACTTTTGTTCGATGGCAACTGATATCGATTCAAATGTTGACCACTGATGTTGGGTAGTTAAAAATTGGCAATCATTTAAATCAATCACTTTGATATTTACCTCAATGATATAAAAAATGCATTTAATGGCGACGAAAAATGAATTCATCGAACAATAAAGCTTTGCCATACTGCAAGCTTTGAAACGTGCTTGTATACGTACGAGTATGTCTGCAACAGGAAGGCAAATGAAAATCACGCATATTATATCATAAATAATCAATAATAAAAGTATTTTATTTTATCACTTTTTTAAGGTTTCTATAGGTATTTTAAAGGTGAATTTGTAAGATACGATGAATGGGCAATGGAGTGAGAAGTATGAAATGAAACTGAAGTATTTTAACCCGTCTAAACATTTCGTTAAAATGATATCTGTAATTAAAAAGTGAAACAATAGGTTCTTTAAATGGTGCGACTTATGACCTAACCATATCTTTAGAACTAAGACGCACCATGAGCATGAAACGTATACTGTGGCGTCCCGCATGCTCTACGATGATTTAAGTTATGAATTATTGGGAGGATGGTTTCATTTTTAAAAGTATTATAAATAAAATTAATCCATAATCGTAAGTAACCGAATGATTTCCAAACAATCTTCTATTTGACGAAAAAATAATTTGATTTAATGGAACTTATGCAAAGAATTGTATACGAAGTAACGATATATTATACCATATATAGACAGTTGAAATGAGTGTTCCAGCCTGAAAGTCACATTTGTCATTTTTAATAGGCTTCAGTGGAGGTAGGTTCCATGTGTTAGTCGGGTGACCATACAGATGTTGGAGTTACATGAAAGGCAATTGACAATCTGATTCCGACAGTAAAATGACATAATAAAATCGAGTAACATTCGTTTATCTATTTGAAGGTAACAGTATTCTTGGAGTTACAACCACTTCGATTTATAGCCCCCTTGACTTACGATATACAATAATATCATATCACACTAATGAGTGATTTTTTTTGAATAAATTATTACAACGCAGTGCGTAATGTCTGTTTTACATCTCAGGCAACGCGGTACTCGTAATCTAGATTATGCCATCGGACGCAACATTTCCAGCGTCCAGTCTGCTTGACGTCACATTAGACGGCTGCTATTGCTTAGGTAAATTATTTCGCTTCTAAATAAGTTATGTTCGTGCATTTTTATTTCTAAGAAATATTTCATCAAACGTTTAAAATGTTTAAAAAATAGTTATACTATATACCTGGAAACGAAATTACTTTAATTAATAGTGCATTTAATTGACTACACGAATGTCAAAAAAATCTATACTCACTATAAATTAATATATATGGAAAAGGATACCACTCAAACTAAACAAGTAGCTCCCGAATTCGATATATAGAATTTATCACATATCTATGAATAGTTAAATATAATGCATATATGTCAAAAATTAAAGTAAATTCCGATTTGCTAAAAAAATCTTTTAATTAGTTCATTCTCCAAAAATCATCAATTGATGTATTTTTTTCAGATATTTCATTTAAATAGCCAGCACCGTAAATGTTTTGTAACTTGCATCATAAGTATTTAAATGCATAAACATGTAAGAAATTCGGCTTATAACCAATTAGACTTACGGCGAAAGTTAAGGGACGGAACCTCGCCATAGCTGGAGGAATAACTATTATATATATGTAGTGGATTTCATTTCTCAGATGCGTCATATTATTGAAATATGACATATATATTATGAAATATATGACTTACTCCTAAATATGTAATTGAATCAATGCACGTTGTACATTGTCTGAGATCCCAAATCAGTCAAAAAATTATCATATCATTCCGATTAGTATGGGTATTGTATTTTAATGGACATTTAACGTAATACGAGTGTGAAGTTTTGGTTTTCTTTTTACAACAGAACATATGATTCATAAAGATTCAGCAATAAACAATAAGAGAAGAAAACTACAGTAAAAATTAATTACACTTTATTTAATATCATATTTGAAAAAAATAATTTAAAAAAAGTAAATATTAAGAGTACGTATAAATTATTATGCACGTTACTTTCATAACTTCCATTGGATAATATGACAAGGCAAAAGAGTAAATTTGTCATGAATTAATAGCATCAAATAAAAATACATTGGTGCATATTTTAATTTTACCCATATTTATTAAATAAATATAAATATTGTATGGTCATCCGAGTTGGCATCCCATACGCCGGAAAGTCTGTAAGTTATGACACCTTTTTTGCGCGCTGTGAGGCGACAAAATGGAAAAAAAATGAGCAAAAAATAAAGGCGCGGCAGAACAATGATAAGATTTCAGAAGAAAGAATCTGTCGCAATTTAAGCACTCGGGAAATTGTCACCCTCTGCGACAGATTTAAAAAATAGAGAGTAAATTTGTAGCGCCAAGACAAAATATTGAATTGACAATTCTACTAAACAGCAAAATTTATTCTAACAAGCTGATGTACATATTGTGTCATTTTTTATTACCAAAAATATACGAAAATAGCTATAATATGGCATTACGATCTATGGCCATCCACACAATCACCCTCCAAGCTTTTGTGTTTTCAGCTCTCTCTCTCCAGTCGCTTGGGTCCAATATTTGTATAATATATACACCGTGAAGTTATTTGCTCAGCTCCTTTCGAGTCGTCTGAAGGCCGAGTGCTTACTTGAGTTTCCATAAGTACCTTTTTCAGAGTTATCAATCATCCCATCTAACTGTGTGATGCGTTCGACTGCGTCTACTTACTCTTCTTATTCTTTGGCGAACATTGACGAAAATTGAAAAGATCGAGGAGTTCAACGTTAGTGTGGATTCAAAATCTTTAGTTTTCTGAGTATCTCATTTTTAAATTTTGAGGCTTGAAGTCTTACATCCATACAAAACTATAAGTTTCGAGGTCAAGTTCAATTTCAGAATCCAGAATTGTGCAATAATGTATGTGCACGAGTAAATAGCATATATGTTGTTTGCAATTATATACAAGTATAATAGCTCAAAGGTTTTGTCTTTTTGAGAGCACTCTTGATGGTAGTAATTAATTATAAATAATATTGAAAAATTATCAGTGTTTTATACTGTTTAGTGTTAAAATTAATGTAAACTAAATGTACTGTAAAACGCGCAAATCTCCGTTATTTGAAATGATAGTGACTGATAAAAATTTTAGCAAATAAGAAGTAAAATATTTAAAATGATACTTCATTTATTTTTTCCACAAATAAGCATCAAAATGAGAATATGTAATCAGTTTATGAAGTTGAATGTCAAAGAAATATAAAACCGATGTTACTCCCTAAAACCGTTAATCGAAAACAAGTTTACCAGTTTGTGGTAGATTACTTTGACTGCTGTTACTGCAGCAAAGCTACTCGTAGATTCATTCAAAGCGGACTATTATATTATAATATAACATATTGAGGGAGATTTTAAGTCGACGTGTATTTTTAAGCGAGTAATTTACACGTAAGGTAAATATCGTAAGGACGTAAAGGCGTACATATACTCGTAAATACGAGTACGTCGCAATTACCTGGGTGAACGTGTTATCGTAGAAGATTTAAGTGGTCACGTTTATGGTCCGCAGAACCTCGGGATGTTTTATAGTTTACCTTGCGTGACGTCTGATAGGGAAATTTCGATTTTGTTTTCTACAATGCAGTTTATATATTGTGTATTTAAATAACTTTTATCGGTCGATATTAACAATACGAATGACGCAAATAATATATATATACGTATCAACTATCATGGATACTATATTTTATTGTTAAATGTTTACGAGTAATTCATATTTTCATATTGTTTGATGTGCAAGTTTTATTTGTATTTTACATACATTCAACAAACTTAAATTGAAATTACCATATTCTAATAACATAACATTATTTTTGTTTACTGTAATTCGGTCTGTGTTCTGGGTTCAAATTCATTTGAAAACACCCGTTGATTTTTGTCAGCTGCGGGATTTAAACCCGCGACCTTCGGCTCTCGAGTCGGATACGAGAGTGATATTACATATATTGTCATTATACGATATTATTTAATATGCAGTCTTGAAATTATATTTAATATTGAAACCAGTTTCATCCGTTAATTTTTTTATCGAATAAGAATTTTCTAATATATAAGAAAAATGATTATTGAACGTGTGGAGGTTCTGTTTCAAATGAAACTCTCGATATTATGATTATAAGAATCGATTAAGTATTTTTGATTTTTAACGATTCATTTGTGAAGAGAATTTTATGTATTTAATAATACAGTTATACATTTACGAGTAGATGACTATTTTTATAATTTTTTGTTTAGTATATTTTCAGTTTTTCTTGTTTAATGTCACTGTAAAACTTGAAAACATCTATCAGAATTCACAATTTTGAAAGTAGATTTAAATATATGTGATATAAATTATATCGAATATTAACTTATTACATTCAATAAAATATAATAACTTATTTTCTAAAAAAATCAAGACTAATTAAGACTACATTGACACGAAAGCATTCTTTACAAGTAATAGACTAATTTTTAAAAATATAATAATCCATTCACTAGATTTCATTTGAGAACAACGCGTACTCGACAATATGAAAAAATATTTCTTCAAGCTTCTCGGTATATACGAGTTACGAGTACTCGGAAGTTTATATTAGCAATTGTAAAGCGTACTACTTCATAAAACTTTATCCTGCGTGAAAACCACTAGTCCACGCAGGGGCGCAATAGTTATCAATGCAAATATGAATTTTAAATATGTTCAATACACTATCACAAACATTGTATGAGTATGTATATGATATAATAAAAATATATAGCACTTAATTCATGAAATTTTATATATACAAAGATAAAAAACGCATCTATTACTTTTATTTAATGAGTCAATTGATTATTTTATTAAAAAATTAAATGGTATCTATCCGAAAATTATTAAAATTAACGTGTTAGATGGAGTCAGATATATATACAGCCAAATACTTATAAATTTATATGTCATCAAATTGAATCAAATGAAAAGCGGAAAATCATTAAAAATTTGGCCAACCATCCAACAGTTCCTATGCCTTCGAGAAAGAGCAGCCCATTGGTTTTGAACAATTTCTACGTTTACGTGATGCGGCTATTTACGTGGTAGTGCTATTTATGTGAGGCTGTAAATTGTACGATAACACTGAACACTGCACAGTGTATATCGCACTTGTTAAAAGATAGCTTCGCCGAAGTTAGTGAGGCTCGCCGTCATAAATTGCATCCTCATAAACAAGTTGTTTGGTTGAATTAAAATACGAGTGTACTCGTATGCCCGCCTCGAGTTCAACGAGTTGTTATATACGAGCTTGCTCGAGTTATTTTTAATGCGTTGTGATTTTTCTTTCCACGCATTGATAGTTAAAATGATACTATATATATAAATTAATGAACTCATTTCATCCATTTCTCATTTAATATGAAATTATGAGATTAACATATAAAAAGATATAAATCAATCATTTTACATGATCAAATTTTGAAAAAGATATTGCTATTTTCGAAATTATTCTTATTAATTTAAATAATCCAACGTTTTTCTTTTATAATTGTTCAGTCTTATAATTTGTTGAAAAACGTGAAGTT
This sequence comes from Rhyacophila sp. 25_7, assembly GCA_036584705.1. Classification (NCBI taxonomy): domain Eukaryota; kingdom Metazoa; phylum Arthropoda; class Insecta; order Trichoptera; family Rhyacophilidae; genus Rhyacophila; species Rhyacophila sp. 25_7. The sequence continues at coordinate 9,480 of JAPMAE010004295.1, forward strand.
TCATACGCAATAAAAAAATTATCAATTACATGTTTCAAAAGTTTGTTCCTAATTATTAAATCGTTTTATGTTATATTTTAAGAGTCAATGACATGTTTAAATATCAAAAATAACGAGAAATTTAGAATTTCCGATTGAGTTTTTTTTTTGAGAGTGTTGAATATGTGAAAAATATACATGTCAAGTTTTGACCCTATTTGATGCGTAGTTTCTGTTTGACAGCCAATTGACTAACGCCAATTTTGTATTATTAAATTTTACGTTAAAAAGAAAATGAAGTGCGGTAAATTGGTGAAAATGTTGCAGATGGTCTTTTGGAACGAATCTATACCGAAAAAAATATAGATGAGTAGTGCAAACGTTTTATAGAGGGCCAAGAAGACGTGGAAGATGACGCCAGCTTTGGACGACCGTGCACATCAATCATCGAAGAAAACCTTGCAAAATCATTCTTTTAAATCAACAAAATACAGTTAGAGTGCTCACAAAAGAAATTAATATTTCCTTCGGGTTCTTCGAAGCAATTTTAACCTATAGTTTAGGCATGAGAAGAGTGGTAGCCAAATTTGCACCAAAAGTGTTAAATTATCAACAAAAAGAGTTTCGTAAAAATCTGTGAGGACTCTCCGGCTAGTGTTGCTATTCACCCAACCTTAATTGAACGCATCATAACAGGTGATGAAACACGGGTGTATGGCTACGAGGCAGAGAAAAAGGCCCAATCTTCATAATGGAAGTTACCGCAGTACTCAAAACTGAAAAACGCCCGCCAACTTCGATCGAACGTGAAGGTTCTCCTTACCATTTTCTTAGGTCACAAAGGTACAGTGATCAAAAATTCTCGCTGAGAGGTTGTACAGTAAATTTTGAGAATTTTCTTGAAGTTTTATGATAATTTCTTGAAAATATTTATCATAAGAGACCACAATTGTAGATAAATCTTCAATTTCGTATCACAATAATGAACTGGCTTACGTTTGCTTGTTCGTTGATTTTTGGCCAAAGATATGATCATAGCTATAGCCTTTGTATTCACCTGATTTAGCTCTCTGTAACTTCTTTCTCTTTCCGAAGATCAAAAGAACATTACAAAGACAACGTTTTGATACTATAGATGGGATAAAACGAAAATCGCTGAAGTAGCTGAATATCATCTCAAAAACTAAGTTGGTGAGGTGTTTCGAACAATGAAAAAAACTGTGGCATAAGTACATTATATCCAATGGAAACTACTTTGAAGGAGTCAACATTAAAATTGATAAATAAAAAAATATGTATTTCAATAAACACACATTGTCACACACACAAGTAATATGCGATAAAACAGCATCATTTTTCATATTGAAGTTACACTTTCTTTAACCAAACAAAATATATAAAATAATATATTTTACGAGTTTATAGTAGGTATGAGTATCACAAAATTTATGTTGTGAATGTCAATGACAAAAAAATAAGCATATTAGAAATCAGTCATTTGCGTGTTTCTTCTTTAGACTGCATTATGATTGCGTGAAGTAAGATTATACCATATAGTACAATGTAAAACCTGTAATTAATACCTTTTACAGGTGCCTTGTTCATTTTGTCGTGTTTGACTCGCAAGATTTTTTCTCGTTCTTGACAAAAACACGCTATAATGGTGGACACTAAGTATTTATTCCGTA
>JAPMAE010004298.1:0-13906 GCA_036584705.1 Rhyacophila sp. 25_7
ACAACTTGCTTCATCACTATTCCACATGTTGACTGCAGAGGGGTCATTAATAGACCAAATGTGCAATTATATTGCAACGTGTAGGTGATCCTAGCAATATATTGTGCAATAATATTGATCGTCTAGGGGCACCTTTAGAAAATATTTGTGTACTTATTAGTAACTCGGTATTTTTGTAGAAATACTTTATAAACTGAAACTTCTTTGAAAGTTTAATATTATGCTGTGAAAGTTCTCAATTTTCAGGTTAGTGGAAACTTGAAGATTGATCCTTGTTTATTATTTCATTCTCAAACACACGGCCAATACGAATTGATTAATTAATTAATTTAGTATCCTTTGGGAAATGGCGTTTCGTAAAACGTCCTTTTTTTTACCACGAACTGGTTCTTGAAACTAACTCATTTTAAAAGCTCAATACCGTGTATCTTTTTAAAAAAAGGTGATTATTATTATTGATAAGATGCCCGATACCTAGTTTTATTTGTTTCTATCTATCTTCCCTCATTGTTTGAAATCTTCTTACGCTTTTTTACATCCCTCGCGATGCTGTCTTTCCATTATATGAACGGCCCAAGGGCCAAGTATCTATGTGATGTTCATGAAACTCAGTGTGGATACAAAATCCTTAGTTTTCTTATGTTCGTAGTGCGAGGTTCCACTGTCGCTGTATTCTACAAATACACACCCGTTGCATTGCGTTGTTCATTCTTCTTAATTTATATCATTAACCGTACTATATTTTATACCATTTTTTAGAATATTATTTAATATACAAAATTTCAATTTTACAATTTTTATTATTCTTCACATATTATAAATCGTTTTAACCATAGAAAGTATGTATAATATATAACTTATTGTACTACAACTCAGGCATTGAGATGAAAAACACTGTTTCAATTTATGTAATACATTAATTCTTCGATGCAAGCATACATATGAGCAAGTATTCCTTCACAGTTGTCTGAAGCAACACCAATTAATCATAAAATATAACAAATGCGAATATTGACGCAATGGCTCGCGAATGTGAGTCAAAGCTGTCCATGTTTTAATTTGTAATAAGTGAGACTCTTTCCGCAAGAACTGCCGGGGTCATATAGGGCAACAAACAATTTGTTTATTATAACAGTATACTTATAAAATAAGGAAAGTCTTCATTTATCAATAAAATGAATAAACTGTGTCTATTTCAGGCTGTACATTTTAATACAGATTAATTCTCGTCGTAACGATGTCAAAATAAACAAATATATCAGAATAACGATTTATTGTTGTAGAATTTGACGAGCGCTCACAAAATGAATAAAAAACTCCTCTTAACGAATTGATATTGTTTATTTTTTTTAAAACTTGTATCATATAAAAAGACAACTTTTGTAACGATTTTCTTTTGTTAAATGTAACATAGTACTTGTTCAGTCCCACGAATTTTCCTATAACAGGACATAACTTGTATTGAAATAAAATTACAGCCCACTCTGGGTAGATAGCATTTGTATTGAAATATCAACAATTTTTCTATATTTATTACTACAAAATATTATTTAAGACAATTCAAGTTCCATTTTTTCGGTTACAACATTGTCAAGCGTCGATTGACGTAAATGAAAATAGGTTACACTGGTTTTGAATTATTTTCAATATTTCTAACTACAAAAAGTATGTGAATATTTCTGTATTAAAATAATTTAAATATTGACGACAGTCTTGAAACTCTTCATCTATTTTAATTACTTATTTGTAAATCATTTTTTTTATTAATCGTACTTATCATCTCGCCACGACGAGAATTTTGTTGCAGAAATGTCATTTCGGTTTTCTGATTAATGAATTGAATTTAAGGTTGTACCTTGAATTTATTCAAAGCTTGTCAGTTTCTTTTCTTGGGTATAATCATACAAAGTACTATTTATTATTTCATAATATCATATTCAAAAAAACTGAATTAAAAGATCAATTCCTAATTAATTGTGGAATTTAGAAAAAAACCTAGTGGCACGGAATTAATGAAAACGGTGGACGCCGTTGTAGTATATTTTCATTAGGCTGTATAGTAATTTGGAGATGTTCCTGTCCGATTATACCTAACACAACACGAGACTAGTCAACTTATGACTGACCATAGTAAGTTTGATATCAAGCTTTGTGAATTTTGTTAGCTAGTTGTTTGCAAATGCAAATACTAACAAACTGCAGACTGCTGAGCAAGTCTTATTAAAACTGCTTGCAGATGTATCAATTTATAATAGTTCGTTGAACTTTTCAACAGGATCCTTCCCGTTCTGCAATATATGTAATAGTTTTTCGGTCGTCAGATTGGGCAGTTTCATTGGTTGAATTGTAAGCGCGCCGGGTACACAGTACATTGTATACCATTGATTCACAATGACAATACAAACAGCTATTTTATGTATAATTGGACTATACTGTACGATATCTTGTCCCCACATAGACAAGGTACAAATTAAAAAAAAACTTCATTCTTGCGATAACAGCTAATCGTAGCGCTTAATTCAGGCTGCGAGTACTAGCTGATATTTGAGAAATCAACGAGAGTATGTGTAAAAGAGCTTTAGTATATTTACCATCCTTGCTTGATTTAATGGGTTTGAATGTGACATACATCATTGTAATGATGTATGAAATTACGACTTTGCTGTTGGTTTACGAGGGAGTATGTTCTTAAATGAGGATAATAAAATTTGAAAGATTTATCGTTAAATGTAAAAAGTTAAAATGAAAACAAATAATATGTAAACGTATTATTAAAATTTGATGATCAAACATATATTAACCTTTTCTGGAGGCATCCTTTGTTTAACAATGTTTTCGAAACAGCTGTTTCGTAATCTTCGAAGAAGAAGACGATACATCATTTCGCTGCCGGTTAGTGTCATGGTACATTTCAAAATTATCACACACATGAGATCAATAATAATTTCATGCGCGTACTTCTAACGATCTGACATAAATGAATATTTTAAACGCTTCCATTACATTGCCTTACCATTGCTAGCCGCTGGGTATAAATTTGAATGTGGTTTTTTACATTTAATTTTTGGCAATATTTGAAATACTAATATCATTATCACGACATAAGACATTCAGCAACATTCTTTGAAGTTTTTGAAATTAGTCTCATCATTTATCATATGAGAGATTGTTTCAGAGATGATAAACATTTTTGCAATGGCTGAAATTATTATTGATACGCATATCTATTCCTTTCTTTCTAATTTAGAATACTGCTAAAGAGTTGCCAAAATACGTGTAATAATTGACCTCTCCACTAATACGTGGTTTTAATCACTGTTATACGTACTTTGGTTACTATAATGGTCATGAATGACCTCTCCACTAAAGAAATCGTATCGTGAGGTAGTAAACAAACTAGTCATTGAGATCGCCCTATCTATTTGACAGAAGAGATGGACGGCATCCGGCTCTGGACGATAAACGCACCTGTTATTCCCGGAGGTGAAATGGAGGTATAAGCTGAGAAGACTCATGCCCACGCATTGGGGCAGTCAATTTCTGACTGGTCATGGCAAATTCGCGGCCAAGCTCGAAGAGCTCGGTAAGACAGTGGATAGAACAAACTGCAGGTGCAGTAATGACTACCAGACTGCTGAGCATGTCCTGTGGAAGTGCTCGCTTATGCATCCATCTCGTACGGAATTGTTCATCAGGATAAGCCCTCACACAGGTCCTATAGGGCATGCGGACATGGTATCTACCGAGGCTAATTTTAAGGCCTTTAGTAAATTTGTGTTATCTTACGGGGAGCGATTTTGTGCAAACTCTCAAAATGACTCGTCGGTTAGAGTCATCAGCACTACAGAGTGCATAGGGCATTTCATGCCACCAAGGAATGTATGACGAGGCAGAATGCTACTCATTCTTAATCTTTTCCTACTAAATTCTATACTTTTAGCACACCGTGCATGGTGATACCGTCTCGTGTGACTCTATTACGGGCAGGCTTAAAATCAAAGTGTGCGAAATAAAAAAACATTGCTGTCGTGAAGGGTCAGGCAACTCTACATAATCGGGGTTGTGAGTACTGGCCAGTGGTGGGTCCTTGAATCTGACCTCTCCACTGGTTCTTTCAGTGATCATTACGACTGTCATATTTTTGAAACCTTAGATATTAATCGCTTTTGAACGCACTGTGAAATTTAAAACTAAAAAATAACAAGTTTCTTATAATTATATATAAACACACGGCAAAAAATATAATATATATTTAGTTGTTTTCAACAATGAATTGCACAACTACATATGTTTAAAAGAAATCTTATAATATTTATAATTGTATGAGACCAACATTAATTAACGAAAATATAGTCGTAATATCTTCGTTTTCTTTCACCAATTTATTTTAATAGACACATCATATATATATCAGTTACAAGACTCTTGCTTGCAATCCATGGATTTAACCTTTCCGGTAGTGAGATTTTAATGACGTTTACACAATTGGATGATAGATAGTTTATTTGTTAATCTAGCTTTAAATTTTGAATTTAATTGAATGTATTTTTTTCTTTTTACCATATATCCGCTCCTAAACAAAGCATATGAAAGATTTGAAGATTGTTTTGACAGTTTTTTTTTATTTTTACGAATAATAATTGCCAGTTCTTTTAGCTCCTGTAAAATTTCTTCTGTGAGGGTTAATCCGTTTTGCCTAAGCACGGTCGATATGCAATGTCATATTTAACTCGTTCACGTGGGCGGTATTTTCCCGTTGACGAAGAATTGCCTTTTTCACATAAAGTCTAACATGAACAGTTACAAATAAGCAAACCTTCATTTTTAGCTGATGAACCGCAGATTGATACGCATGTCACAGATTTATTATCACTTCCTTAAACCACACACCCATAGTCATCAATCGTAACCGTCTGACAAGCATTCATATTTTATTACCATAATACCCTATTTATTTGTATGATATATGTAAATTTATTGATTGAATAGGCATATATTATGATGGAATTCTATGGAATATCATGATAAAGAACGTTTATTCTAATTATACAACAATATTAAAATGAATATTTTCATCTCATAAATTCATCATTCCAATATTCATTTGTTTTAATTAAAATATGACCGTTGTATTGTTATTATTGGAGATTAAAGATGGTTATGACTGCTCAAAAGATTAACAATTTAAATATTATCTCACTGTTTGTAATATATGAAACATTATAAAAAATATTCCTTACACAAAATAATTACAAATGTTTGCTCACGATGTTGGTTATTAAATTGAATCAAATCTAGAAATAAATGAATACACATCTCGATATCTAGAGAATTTTTTAAAATACGTCTGATTTATATTACACGTCAGGGTAAAGTGTTTTGACATTATTTTCTAGTAATCTTAAAATATTACAAGAATTTTTTTATTATCTAAAAATATTATGTTTTATACACAGTACTCTCTCTATAATTAAAAACCATATAAACCGATAATAAAAGTTTTAATATGTAAATATATTGTTTTTAGTTAAGATATGAGTTGATTCTCGATAATAAACTAAAATCTATCTTTAAAAAGTTTTTTTATTTGATTTATCAAAGTGTTATCTATGAAATCCATTATATATTATATCCTGGCATGTTTTCCACCCTAGAGAGACCGATTTTCAATAATTGGCTATAGAGTATCTATATTTTTTTTTCTAGTAAATAGAAATAAATCTCTTGAAAAATACACCAATTTACAATTCTTGAAATTAATTTACAGACGAGCTATGTTTGCTACAGATCATATATAATCGCGGATTCAAACCATCACCTTATTGATGTCGTTAGTTTCGGGATAAATCAGTAAGAACCCTGACATAATGTAAATCGGTGATCCTCAAAGTTGGGGTAGCAAAAAATATTTGGAGGGTCGCAGACACCGACATATAAATCGCTATGGGACCTGCATTGGCCGATATTAAATATAGGTTTAATTTATTGTGCCAAAATAAGCAAGCTCACCCATCACATTCAATTAAACTTTAAATATGTTTAATAAACTTAGTAAGTTAGTTAAGACAATGTCAAAACATATACATATAATATTTTGTTCAAAGATGTACAAAAGATAAGTTATTAATTTTTATTGATACTCAAAATAAAATCTGCCATTAATCAAAAGTGTTTCAATGAAATTGAACAAAACAAATTAACTCTTTCTGAATTTAAATTAAACCTCCCACTCCTGGATCTTTTTATACATATACCCAATCTTCGGGGGGGGCGTTTAAAATTTTTAAGTGCAAAAAGGGGTCACGAACTAAAAAGTTTGACAAACACTGATATAAATGACATTGTGTACCAGAGTTTCAAACAGTAACGTTATTTATACGATCTAATAACGCACCAAAAAAACTATGTCAATATGTACATTGGCAGATATTAACAGTTTTTATGACAAATGTAATTAAATTGCGGCTAATGGTCACCTAAAAACTAGAAGTAAAACACTTTAGGCGATTTTAACAATGTCACAGAATGTTATAACGTTGTAATTATTAATTAAACGTGTTATTTTATTGACATTAATAAATCGCTTTCTTGACAGACAATCTATGCTGATGATGAAACATAAAGAACATAACTATCTATATATAATCCCCGTTGCGTATGGACTATAATTGTATATATATATATATATATATTCATAGCGTATTTTGTTGGCTTAATTTGATTTATTGATTTATATCAGTGTTTGTATTGAAATGATATACATGTACTATTGATTTCAATTTACATCATAGATCAGTGGTTGCTAATCTTTCTGATCTCATACACTACTAAAATCTTTTAAAAATCAAACTACTAAACAATTTTTAATACAGTTGATAAATAATATATTTTTTTAAAAGGTATCTACACCAATCCTGTCAAACTCTGTCTGACAAGGGCCAAATAAACAAGGTTTGAGTAAATGTGCCCCGTAAAACATGAACAACTTCAAAAACAATTTTAATAGAAACATTGGTGTATTTTTAAAAATATAGTATAAAAAAACAAGAACATGAACATCTATAATATTAATATTTTTTGCCTGACACTTGACATCTCTTATATAACGCTATTTATCGATATTATCAAATTATCGATAAGGGCCGCAGCTAGTTTGACATGCTTGATCTATATAGTGTTTTGAAATAATAATACAGTTTTTTTAATTATTTCCAAAAAATAAAATTAAATCAAGACAGTTTTGACTATCACAAATAATTCAAGTTATAGTTTAAAACGATCGGAACCGGTCTTCATTTTTTATAATGTATTTTTTAGAAATAAGTATAGAAATATATCATAAAATAAACATATTGGATTTCCACAAAAAAAGTAATTAAAAGAAACATATCCATAGAATAATGATCATAAAGATTCCAATTTAATTTGTTTTATATAATAAATTTAAAATTCAATTGATGAATTTATAACAATTTTTTAAAAGTTTAACGAATCAGCGTGATGTAAATTGAGGTTAGTACTGCTTGTTAGAAATATGTGTCTGTCCATTTTTTTACAAACCACTAAAAGTTCCTTCTGTTTCTTGGTTATCAACCGGTCAGCAATGTTACGCACCTTTCATATATTATGTTCGCTCAAAGTGCAATAAGTTCAACATCGTGTTAAGATTAGTTGATATTTAAAATTGATCCTTAAAATCAATAATGTTAAGTGAAACGTGTCACGTATACAAACAGCCATGTTAAAGTGGTTTTAGTAGTACTCGTAAATCAAAATTTCCGAGCTTATGATCCAATATCCCTTATCGTTCACGCATGAAATGGACAGACAGTTTGCGATTCTTTCTTATATGTATCAGAGTAGTGGCCTATGATTAATTTAAAACAATGAGCAAAACTTTTAATGCCGAATTTTACGTGAACGTTTTAAAAAGGTTGCAACATGCATTACCTAAATTTTGTATAGAAGAGGACTTGACTAATTCATTCTGCACTACGCTTAATCCATGTTTTTTTTTGTAAAAATGACACAATTAGCACGCACTCTGACTCTTTTCTAGGTAAGAAATGATTATTTAACATAACATCTTAGAAATATACAAAATATTAAGCATAAAATAACAATCCTCCTGAACTATGAGTATTTAACATTTCAGCTACGGAAAAGCGTTGGACAATTCTATTCAGGAAAGAATATGATGTGTACTTTGAGGAAATCTTTATTCTTTTCTAGTTTTTTGAAGCGAAAGTGCACGTATTTTTGTCCATATGATTATTTTTTAAATGTTTTGTAGCATATTGTAATTATTATAAATATTTAATTCATGGTATTCCCAACATTATTTAAATATATATACGAATATATAAAAATAACGAAATTGAAAATAAAAAGTAAACAAATAGTAGTATATAATACACACAAAAGAAAAACAAATACATTTTTATATAAAATAAATACATATAAAAAATGAATGAGTTCAATAGATTAATACTAAAGATCCTAAAGTAATGTAGGAAAAGTCCACACCCGAGATAGTTCAGTCCAGGAGTGGCGCATTAGATGATTATAAGTGGCGCATCGTGTCTTTGTGCCTTTAAGATTACTATATTATTATTCATAACTCCAACCATGAATGTAAGAAAGTAGAAAAGATGTTTGAGCTGTATGGCGCAACTGAACTAGTATGTGAAAAAAATTGGCGCATGGTATGCAAAAGGTTGGCTTGTTCGTGATGAAATAAAAACTGTCATGTTTGTTATACGCTACGAGTTAAATAATAATTACTGATGTTCCCGATTCTTAAGGTAGGTAAGAGGCATAGATTTTATAAATAATGACACTCTATCTTAAGTATGTAATGAATAAGTTTTAGCTTATTTTATAATGATTTGACGTCTGGCATATCACTTTGACATATCCGTAAGAAAATGTTTGATATCTCTGTATATTTTTAATTTACAGTTATAATCGGTAGTACAATTGAAAATACAAGGCAAAAAAAGTTTATAGGAACTTGGGCTGTTAGTTTTCTGATAGAAGTACAGCCTTCATTTTACCATGTGTCTATAACAGGTGTGTCAATAACATTGATTGCAGACTACTGATTAATTGCGTGGTGATTTTCGGTCGATAGCTAATTGTGTACTGTTTGTTATATGAACTTGTGTGTGTATTTTCAGGTTTTATATATCGTTTCCGTTCGTTATATTTTTTTGAATTACAATTATTGCAAATAAATATTATGTAGTCGTAATACTAAACTACTTAAATTGAAATCGTTCTTATGAAGTAGTCTGGTTAATTAAATCCTAAATTACACAAATATCGCTATAAATAACGCTGCACCACTGTATACGTAATTCGAATTACGTATCATCAGCAAACTCAACATGAAATGTGCGCATTTTTACATTGCAATTAAAATAAATCAAGGTAGGTGTTTCAATATCGATCTTATTAAAAATATCATAATTTCATTAAATATCAACATAGTTACAATGACACATTTTTTTCTGTTTATTGAAACTTCAAAACTTTCAAAAATGTTAGTTAACATCTCAAATATAATATATTATATGTTTTTATTTGGCGGGTATGTATAAAAAAACATTACAATCGTAGAAACTACTTTTAAGATTTAACATATTTCATTGCAGATCGTCATCAACGAGAAAATACCTCCTATGTGATCGTGTTAAATACGACATTGCATAGAGTTTAAAGTATTCTATCGGTTGAAAAAATTTCCGATACATTCTTGCTTATAAAAAACTTCAAAGCGAATTTTCGATGTTTAAAAAAAACAATTTGTTACTCTCAAAAATCAGTTTTTATTTCCTTCTGAACAATTACATTTTTACTAGATGCGAGGTACAATTTTCCCGTTGACGACGATATGTCACTATAAAAGTGATGTAAGTATTATAATTGACAAGTGGTGTAGTTACCAGTCATGCAAAGGATGAGGGACCAGCTAGGCAGGGCGCCCTATTTTTTAAATTCAATATGTGTAACTTAAAAATATGAAAGGTATAAATAATAATTCAGTCTCTGATCGGTATTTCAGCTTCGTTTAGACCGGTGATCTATCTTACACGCAAGTCTTCAGATATCTACATGTTTAGACCAATAACTCTTTGTTCCCCCTTGTCAAAATTGTTTTTATATCAGTAATTTATATAAATACTATCATGCTCAGATACAAACAAAATTTTCCTATCAAACATAGTTTTTCGTAATTATATATTTTTGAAAATCATTTGAAAAGCAGGGAGGCGCATGTTTTGCACCATGACAAAATTGTCAAAATTAACAAAATACGGTTTCTTGAATAACAATCACGTATTGATAATGAATTTAATAATGTTTTTTTTTCTCTGTATTTTAAATGATTATTATTAAATATAATGTTTAACAGTAATAAGGTATACGAAAGGAGCAAGGAAAGTTTTTCAAGTATTTTGACAAGCCGTAATGCGGAACGTGGTGTAAAAATAAAATCAAATGCCGTAAACTGAACTGTGTTGGGTATGTATTATGCTGAACCACGTTTATGATATTAAGTGCTTATATACAACACGCAAATAAATTCTAAGCTGCGTGGTACGATAATGAAATTATTATTTTAAAATGTGTATATGTGAATGAATGCCAACTCACTTAAGCAGCAAGAAGAAGTATATATTGTCTATCATTAGCATGTCAAATGTATAGAAATGGCTCGCATTACGATTCAGAATGTAATCTGGCCGGATGTATTGCGAAATGGTCAGATTAATCAATTAAGGTGATTTTGTCGGGATGAGCGCGGGAAAACTTTGACCTATGGCGTGAAGCTTGGCAATCACCTAATACCGAAGTAAAAAAATAACAAAGCACTGCATCGTACTCAGGTGTTGACAGAGAAAAAGGCGGCTGGAAGTATCTTCGTTGACATAATATTATAGTAATTTTACTAAACATATTTAAAAAGACCTTTTCAACTGCTAACAAAATATTGAGAGTAATGGCGTATTTTTGAGAGAGTATTAACTTGTCTAGGAGTGCGTCCGCTCAAAATTCGCTTTGAAGAAGTAGATGTATATGTACATCAAGCACCGGGTTTGAAATAAGTTGTGAATTAGGATTACGTAGCAAATATGCTGAGGTAACTAAAAGAAAAAAATAATTAAAATATATCCATAGTCTAAATATATATAGTATTTCAATATAGTATATAAGTATTTCCTGGAGTTTATAAATATCGAATAATATAAATAAGCAGGATAATACAATTAAAACTGTTAACATTTAAGTTTATAAGTCCCCTTTTTTTAAAATAAATGAATAATTAACTATATCTCTTAGTGTTTGCGCCTTTAGTACAGTTATGGTAAGCCCTTAACATACTTGATACTAAGATATATTCACGCGAATTAAAGCAAGGTTTCCTAAACGATGTTTCGCGGAACACTGGTGTTCCATGGAAAGTTGTTAGATGTTCCACGAAAATCTGGAATTGTTTTATATCCTGTAAGAAACTTAAACATATTTGACGGATTAATGCTTTTTTAGATGTTTACATATAAAAAATTAACGATTCAGTGAATATAATAACATTGTTTAAAACAAGTCATTACCTTTTACCTAGAATTATACTATTAGTATTAATTATTATTATTTTGTTGAATACGATCCATTCCGATCTATGGCCGCATACACTATCTTTCTCCAAGGCTCTATTTCTCCAGTCATTCACACTCAACATTTTTTCATCTCTATTTACATTATGCGTCCATCTCATTTTGGGGAGCGGTCCAATGACATGTTGGCAAGTCGGTTGATAACCCTGATATAACACTACCAGGGACATGAACTGTTCGCGCTGTGCGTGTCATTGAATCAAATACACACAACACATAATCTCATTTTGGGGCAGCCGACAAACTGAATGCCTACTGTCCCATTATAAACTTATATTAATATAACCACGCTATAAAATAAACAACGTGTTCCGCCAAAATTTCAGAATTTACGAAAGTGTTCCATCGCAGGAAAAAGTTTGGGAAACCCTAGTCTAGAGTATATTTTTGCTTTTTTCATGAACGTATACTAATTAACTCATTGTTTATGAAATTATAATAATTTATCTTGTCTCATTAGATGTCAGTATGTTTGCATTATCACATAAGCATGCTGATTAATTGAAGCGATGCAGAAACATGTATTAATAAGTCATCTAGCCAACACTATGATAGGATTGTTAGTACTATGATATTGCTTGATAAAGGTATTTGTAGTATGTAATAATTAGAACTAAAATTTGATTCACAATTTTTATTTTTAATGCTTATTGGATTGCGTTTTGAATCATTTCTGAGAAAGGTTTGCTATCAATGATCTGTAAAAGAGAGTGTAAATATTGGCGCTTCTTTGATGACCTAGACACGGCCAATACATGTATGCTCTTAATTTAATTTTAATGACCATTTTATTATTGTAAATCGAGCAAGAAAATAATGAGTTATAATTTCATATAAAAAGATGCCTGTAGCCCTTGACACCTGGGTGATGACACCTATACACAAGTGATGAAAGGTGATTACCAAATATGAGGGAATTTTGTTTTGCAACAAACAATTTCAATTATTATTCTATGTCATTATTGTGTAAGATCGCATTGAAATTTATTACATTTTATTACGCCAGTAGGGAGATTGTTAATTGGTACCTCTAATCACGAAACGAATGACATTTAAAAATAGACAATTGAAGTATCAAATGAATTATAAACTGCTAATGAAAGTCATTATATAGCGTAAAACATCCATTAAAAATGGTATTTATAATATAGACAGACATAAAAATGTTTACTCAGATTTGGTATATTTATACGAACACAATTTATTTTAAGACTCACAACTGATCCGTCAGTAAAAGTATCAATTTAAAAAGGAAAGGATGGTTAGCTGTTTATTTCGTTGTTCTATCTTCTGTGGCATGAGATACCTTGTGTACCCAGTGTACTCATGACTTAGTCAATTTGACTCGAGAATAACGAGCCTGTTTGGAAGCTGTGTAAAATTGGTCCCCATAAAATGCCACAAATTTTAAACTAATACAACAAAAGTTTATCAAATATACCGTTACGTAATTGCATACGATCCATTCAGGTTCATAACCGACTTTACAACCTCCTTCCAGACCTTTCTGGCTCTGGCTCTCCTGATAAGTCGTTTACACTTAACACTTGTCTCGTGGAATCTGTAACTCATAAAAAGCGCATCATCGGGTAGCGGATAGGGGAAAGATATAAAAAATAAACCATTATCAATTTTTTTATGCAGCAAAACTGTAAATAAAACAAATAGAGACTTGACTTTATTTCCGCGATTTATGGTCTCCAATGGCTCTAGAAAAAAATTAGAGCTTTTTTACATTTAATTACATCAAATAATTTAAAATATAGTTTCAGAATTAAGTTAAAATTTCATATCCTAATTATAAAAATAACGAACAGTTTAAATGGATATTTTTCATTAATAGTGAATTATTATTATTTTGATAATTCCGACACGTTTTACATATTTATATATATAGAACATATGTAAAATTTAAACTTAAAATTTAATTTAATGTAAATTAACCTTTTCTTGGTGAATTTATTATATATTGTAACAATATTATAACTTAATGAAAAATTATAATTTGAACAGAAAACGTTATACAAAGGTGTGTCTATAGCATAAGCGGTGGATACACAGACGAGGCATCGGTGTATCTATAGTGGTATATGGGTTAACTTTTATTGAATGATATGGTATATTTGTTTATTTTATAATTGGAAAAAGACATTTTTAATAACGCTTTTAAAACAATACACAATTATCACTAAAAGTATGTTAACTCCATATTACCTAGTTATTCG
>JAPMAE010004299.1:549-10627 GCA_036584705.1 Rhyacophila sp. 25_7
ATATAAATAAAGACCTTGTATTTTCGATTTGATCAAGTCTTATTCCACCAATAACAAAGCTGTCTGTGCAACAGATTTTTAAATTTCATGTGGTTTCCCTTTTATCTCTATATTATTAGATATTTTGTTACACCCTCTCCAGCTAAAAATGAATTTTTCAACTGAAAAAAATTCTATTGTATAAACAGTTAACACATTCAAAATCTGTAAATTAAAAACGTAAATTTAACGATTTGAAAGCTTTGTTTTAACTTTATTTCTATTCATTTATAAATATAAATTCATAAAAAACTATTTATCAACGGTGTCAACTATTGAGTATCTTTATGACATTTAATCAATCCCGTTAATGTAAAATTAATAAAAAAATCAATAGTCATTCATTGAATATTGTTTGAAAATATCCAAATCATACACAGTTGCTTCTTGTGCAGTTAGAGATGTTTATTCATTTTATGAAACAAATAATGCTGGCTTTTCTTCGAAAGACAATTCTTTTTGGTAATTAATCATGGAGCTAGTTAAGACCAAAGATATGTTTAGAATATTTATCTTCTATAAATTGTTCCATAGTTGTGTACGTTGTGTGAAAAATTGAATCTATTTCAAATAAATAAAATATAACTTATCCAGTTACTTATTACTAATACCCGCCCTTTGTATTTTCATCGCAATATATGTGAACTTATCTTTATTTAAGTAATTCTATCGTACGCATGACAACTCTTGGCTTGTTCAATCCACCACTATAATTCTTTGTTATTAAGCTACTCACCATTTTATAATCACCGTGCGTCTGGGAAAGCAGATTCCTCATCATTGGTTGTTCTTTGGGTAGCCACAGGAAACACGGTTCCTCATTATATGAATTCTCAGCCTCATCAATTGCGCATCATCATTATGATGTTTTATATAATATTTTTAACATTAAATGTTTACAAGCCTAATAAATAATATTAGTGATTTTTTTTAATGTGAGACACCAAGATTACTAGAGATTTAGATATATTGATTTCAGTCTTAGCCAATGTGTTAATATTGAACCGAAGAAGTTTTCTTTATTCGTGGTACAACATAGCAGATAGAATAAGGCAGCAATTGTGAACTGTTTTCACAAGTGGGTCAAAATCGAGTTCACACTCTTGACCAGCAATGAAGATTAGTTAATTCCTGATAATGACCAAAATATGAGAGGTTTCTGATAAAACATTACATTATTCTCCAACAAAAAGGAGGGTTGAGGCTTTGGATAAAAATACATTAATTCGAGCAAAAAGGCAGATTATTAAAAAAAATCGTATAATTTAAGTTACCTGCAGCAACATCCATCTCTAAAAATAAAGTCTTTACCAAAAAATTGCGAGTAATTAGTTCAACGAGGGTTGCAGTTCAATTCAGCGTGACCTGCAACTGACATACTGCTGAATATTTCAAAATATTAAGAGTCACAGGTTTGTCGTTTTAACGAGCAACTTCTTTTTCATATTGGAATGAATAGGAATAAATTTGTCAATATATTATCAAAAGAGATTTTCATTATTGTTCACCAGCTACTGTGGTTTCATATAGTAAAAATTTCAAATAACAATTGTAATATATCGATACCTTCTATGTAAAGTACTGTAACTTCAAAATTGCAACTTTACTGGAGATAGTTTAAAGAGACAAAAGCTTGGTGTAAGTCGAGCTATAATAATATGCAATGCTGCCAAATCGCACTTATAATACGAATTTTGAAATTCTTTGAAAGGCATCATAAATTTAATAATACATACTACAGATACGAAAAATGTCATTTTGTTAGTTTACAATACTCGATGTAGATGTAGATGTCGATATTCATCAAGCGTCTTTGTCTATATTTGTGTACAAAAAAGCTGTCAATGTAAAACAACGAAGAAATGAAATTGTATGTGATTGTGATTGATAAAAAGTACTCTTTTATTTACAAATTGTTGCAACAATAAGTATATTATTCATAAATTTATTCAAGTTGTTGAAAATCTTATATAGGTTAAAGGTAGTCACATTTTTACAGTCTGCAACCTGGCACAAAAGTTAGCAATACGCCTTTACTAAATTCATATATTTGACTATATTAAATCAATTGGAGGTCTCTCAGATCATTTCTACAATATGTGGTAAGTGCTTGGTTGATAGTATTCTGTTGACTATTTTTGACAGGTTAACACTATTGATTATCATCTAATATGTCCTCGAGTTTAAATGATCCAGAGACAAATATTACTGATTAACTGATTCTGTTGTCAGTTATTTACATCAAGGTCTTGTGCTTGTGCAGAGACATCTAGCTCAGTAACTAGAATTTTATAGACCATTTTAAGTATATGTCAAATGAAAATATAAAAAAATTACTGAATTGGCTTCAATTGTGAAGAAAACAGAATTCATTAATATTTCGTGTCATTGCCAATATCGGTTATGTTTTGCCAGCTAAATAAATAACTTTACATTCAATTTATTCAATATTTAATATTATATATTATGTTTTTCTATAAAAAGTTGACATATCTCAATAGTGTTACCACATCATAATAATTATAAATGGAAAAGAATAATTTGTATTTGTTATTTTGGCGCCAGTGATCAGTATTGCAATATAGTACTAAAGATTTTTAAATAGATGTCACATTTCTGTTAGGGATATTCTTTAAATATTATATTATACAATAATATTAGAATTCACATTTTGAATACTTGATTTAACATTATATTTATAAATTGCAATTTAAAAACAAAAAATTATTCTGCTTAACATAAGGAAGGAATCTTGGTCACATGAATACATCACGATTTAAAATACAATCAAATACTTAAATCGAAAGCATAAAAAACATCCATGAGTATATACAATTGACCCGGTGAATTGAATCCCATGTCTACAAGGTAAAAATTACATACAATATCAAGGACTACAAATATATTGTGGATTTTACGTTTATTTGATTTCATTGTTACATGATGAGATTGTATATTCATTTAAGTAACTTGGTGTGATTAGAAAATAAATTGAATCAGTCTTTCAAAAACCCATACGTCACTTTCACCTGACAGCTTAATTTTCTTTTTTTCTCATTTTCCGAAACATAAATTCTGCTTTTGTTCAAATAAATACTGTCATAGTAGTGTGGAAATAATTCAAATTGTATTAAAATGAAAATTAGTCATCAAATTACTTTACATTTTATGCCAATAATAATAAGACTAAAATCATGTGAGTGCATATTTATACGTGGAAACTTTCATTTAGTAATTTTTGCAGTAAAGTATCTTTGACACTATAAGAAATGATGTAATGTATAAGCGCTAGTTATACAATAGCTATGTTGTACAGTATAGAATTCATGCGTGTTAGTAACTTATGTCTTTTTGAAATGATTGACTCAATTATGTAATGCATTTCCATGAAATATCTTTACGCCACACGATTGTTTTATATCCGTTAATGAAATCAGCTCTATTACATCGGTACTGGAAATATTTATATCAGGGAAAGTGTGTACTGAACTATTTATTATTTATATTGGTGAATGAGATACTCTGTTATTATATCATAATGCATTATCAATTTGTAATTCTCAAAATAATGATAAAATTCACAAGAATTCAGGAATAAATGAGTGCAAGCTTTTTTTACATTGTAATATAATAATAATAAAATATTAATCTGTAGTAATATACAGTAACGGGATGGGTTTAACCTCAAAAAGCCAATTTATATTATTGAAATAAACCTTTTCAATTAATATGTAGGGACGTTTACGTAAAAATTAAAACTAAGATATTTAGCGATCAGAACATTCAATGAATAATTAAAAAGAAATCTCTTTAGGATAGTTTATACAAATTGTATTAAAAGCACATTGGAAAATACCAAATTTTTAGTTACTATTAATTAGCGTTCGCTGCTTAAAACTGCGGACTGATGGATATCACATTTTAAATATAATGTAATTTATACATCCAATCATTTTATTATTAATAATTATCGAATTACATGTAGATTCATAAATGTCCATTTGATTTAAACTAGGTTTCGAACGAAGTAATTGCCGGAAGATATTTGGGAAAAACGAAAAGGTAGTCAAAGTGTGAAACAATAATGATACATAAGAGCGTAAAGATAATGTCTTCCTTCAAATTTGTTTTGTAAACATCACAGCACTTCTTAGGAGTCCACATATCTGAGGACACTAAAAGTATGGGTACCTATACTTTTCATTAAATATAATATAATATTAATATTATAATAAAAAAAATATGCGCAAAGATTCACAAAACATGGCCAAACTCTCGTCAATTTCAACAACATATTTTCAAACTCTACAATAATATTATAATAATGTTAAAGGTTTAATTTATTACAGTAACAGTCCAGTCATATAAGAATCTTGTTAAAGATAAATAACCATTTTGACTACACGTGTGAATTACTCTGTACAAATACCGTTACAATTAGCATATCGATTATAGTTCGCTTACTATATTAAAATTGGATTATTGGACAAACAAAGAAAATGGCAAATTTCGTAAACATTTTTCTCCATTTCTTCTGAGGCTGACAACGTTCACATAAAATACTAAGCTTTGACAAATATACTGTTTGTAATATTATGACAGCTTAAATACTGAAAGCACACTTTAGTGTTTGTCCTAATAAAATTTTAGAACACGATCTGTATAAGATTCCATACTCTACGATAGCCGTTCCCAG
Source organism: Rhyacophila sp. 25_7 (assembly GCA_036584705.1). Classification (NCBI taxonomy): domain Eukaryota; kingdom Metazoa; phylum Arthropoda; class Insecta; order Trichoptera; family Rhyacophilidae; genus Rhyacophila; species Rhyacophila sp. 25_7. The sequence continues at coordinate 5,285 of JAPMAE010004299.1, forward strand.
TGTTCACTATTAACTAAAAAATAAATAAACAGTTATCTACTAAAAGTAATATTATAATATACTATGTAAATTTATTACCGTCCTAATGAAAAGAAATTATTTTTTTCTACACCATGATAGTCGTATTTGCGCAGAGGGTATTCTAGTTTCGTTAATTGCAAAACTAATGGAAATATTACACTAAACTTCTTTTAATTGTAAGATTTAAGAATCAATTAATTTATCTAACATATCTATAGTTAAATATCACTTAAAATGCTTGTTGAAATAAAAAGAAGGTTCGACTACGTTGAATTATCGAAGAATATTTTTATACATACAAATGGAATTGAAAGGCAAACATTGACATAAGCATTGTTGGAATATTATACTGATTTTTTTGATAATATGCTTTCGATAAATCTAAGGAGTACTTTACAGCGGGACTAACGTTTTAAGGTTTGACTTAAGGACCACTTTGACTTTCATATAAGACATTGTAATACAAAATTTACACTACATTAATAAGCGGACCAGAACATTAAGTCAATATTTTTTATAGAACTACGAAAATCTCTTGAACGAGTATATATTTCAATTCAACACATGTAAAATGAATGATAAGCCACAAAATAACAATTTGATTGGACAGCAATGCATTTAATTTATATATTATGTGACATGTTCACTAGCTCGAATTCACTAGTTGGCTATAAGTTTTGTCTTTTTTTTGGATAATGACTAATGTTTTTTATTTATCAATAGTTGGCATTCTTTTTCGAATACACTCAATCTATTGACGAGTAATGGGACTTAATTTGTGCAACTTGGACCACTCTTATAAATGTTGGAACTATGTTTATACTGTGATGACAATTAAATGTTGATACACATTAATAAAATAACCTCAAAATTTATCTTTCATTATTACTGAATAATAAATCAAAAAATTAATATTACATTGTGACAGAGAAAAGTAAGATTTTATTCCAATAATAAAGCTATCAAGAAACTAAATTTAATAGAATAACCCCATTTCAAACAAATGTTCCACAAGGATATAAATTTAATAATGATGTAATTATAACAATAACTTAATAAACGACTGACAGCAATTGTCACTTTGACTTTATACAATACAAGTTTTCATAGTAGGCTCATAAATATATTTCTGATATATAAGCCACATCACAACAAGAAATCATTCAGTTATTCAGTAATACATTTTGATGCAATAATCATTTTCTTATTTATTATTATAGAATTACGTACACAAAACCGTTTTATAATCATATTCTGTAATAGATTAGGATTTAAAGTTGGACGTTCTGATTTGTTTATCATTGTAAGTTTTGAGTATTGATTATCTCAAAAAACACCTTTGGTAACACTGTCATTAAAACTGAAGGAAATCTGTCATCAGTCCATAGATGGCACTGTATCATGAATTACTAATTTTTTATTTTTAGGCAATAACTATGAAAGTGCTCCTTTTGATATATATATTAATTTGTTTTAATTAGTTGGATCATTTTGAAGTTTGAGTTTATTAATCAGCCTTTCAGTCGGCATTGGCGTCATCACAAAACGTAATATAATAATGGTGTCATAGGGTCTGCATTGATAAGTGACACTGATATGCCAGCCGTTGTGATCGCCATATTGGATTTTGCTCCTGTCAATTTGTTCAATGGTTTGAAATAGTGTTACCTTGTCTTTATTCAAATAACGAAACATGCAATAATTTCCCTGTCACCGGAGAATTAAATGTTTTATACGGTCATTTAATAATAGTTATTACTCATTAAATGAGAAACTACGTTATTCTTTTATTCTTTTATTAAGCACAAAGAAAAAATACCTTTGAGGTACAAAAGTAATAACCTAATTTAAATTGGGGTTGTCAAAATGCTTTTTTTACAAATTCGAAAAGAGGCACATTCGAGTAATGGATCCTAGCTGATTTGTGAAACATTTCACATTTTCTATTATTGCTCGAGAGAAAAGTCCTTAACTTTAATTTAATAATACTGTCTTTAAGAAATGAGGAAATGAGGATTACTGATGAGCACAATCGAGGTAATAATATTTTTATTTATTAATTATCATCGTACGCTGATTATAAACAAAATGGCATAATTCAAATGATTACTTTGCTCCGTCAATGCACTCTCTGTCTTCTACAGGAAAACATATCTAAGAAGTTTTAGATCATGGGTTTAGTACACTACCGTAGACTTTATTTGCATTTTTGTCATCTCGTTGTTCATGGTTTATAGGTACAAGGGTGAATACAAGGCATAGGACTATATTCTTGTAAATTTAATTTAATATGAATGGAATTATTGAGTTAGAATACTTACGATTCCGATACGACACGCACTATTCCATAAAAAATCTTACTACACGCACAAATAATAATTCTAGAGGATGACAAAAATTTAAATGACAATGAACATCAAAACGGTCTGCTATAATAATTGAACTTCATATAAAATTGTTAAGTCGATTTATGAAATTTAATTAAGTTTACGTATGAAGTTTGTTCTTTTTATAAGTAAGTACTATTTAAAAATATTAATTTGTCATAGCTATAAAAATTCTATGAGTCATTAAATGGATTCATTAGATTTACTAAAAACATGTTATCGTAAATTAAAACTAACATTTGAAATTGTGAATAACACTAATAATTTGTTATCATAATTTATATTTGTATTGTTCTGATGATTTAACATATTATTATATTGAAAATGATCTCATCCATCGGAGGCACAATATTGCATTCAGTTATTTCATAGAACAATATACTTTATAGGTTTCCAGAAGGCGAGAACCGAAATTCAAAACTTAAACTTCACAAGCATTTATTCATTGAGCAAGTGTGTTTATATCCCTCGTACCGCTTTTGGTCTATTGTATTAGAAATATGCAAAATTATGGCGTAAAAGTATAAATATAAATCTTTAGTTCATAAGGCTAAAAAAATCATTTTGTAAGACTTTAACATTATATTGATGTGCAATTTAAAGTGTGTATGAAAAAAGTATGACCAAGTATCAGAGTAATCCATGAAAACAAATCGAAATACCTGATTCTTCAACAAATACAAGAGTGCATGATCATCACAGGTATTTAAAAGTGAAAGATGTGAGACAAATCTCTAGCTTTGTTTCCCTCAAATTGACCATCACCCTGAAGGAAAGCTTCCACAGAATCAAGCAAAAGATATTTTTAAAATAAACCCTATCAACTCATCATAAACCTCCCGTAGACTGCGGTCTCTTTAATATTAAATAATGTTACGCAGGAATAATTTGTTAAATTTCGCAATAATTAATAACATCCCTCTGCATACCAACTGATTTACATCTAAAAATGATGATTGTAGCAGCTTTGTACAGTACATCTCGTATATTATGATTAATTAATATACTCAAATAAACTTCACAGGCGGAGTCTCTGTCTCAGTCACTGAGTCTTCACTTAAACGAAAATTAGTTCAATGCGTTTTAGAAACGACAGTACCACACGGGTGGCTCGTCTGGATACTAGATGGCGTTGAGAGCTCTTCTGGAGGAGCCGTAATCGTCTCCTCCGGCGCCCCTGGCATACCGCTCTTCCGATCGACCTCCCTCCCGGGAAGCGCTCCCGCCCGGCCCGCTCTGGCGGTGATGGTGCGCGTGATTGGAATGGTTGTGGGTCGGGCCGGGGCGATCCCGGCGATCGTCGTAGTCGCGGTCGTACTCGTCCCGAGAGGAAGAATGCTGCGATTGACGATAGTGGTGGTGAGCAGACATCTGCTGGTGATGCGGTTGATGGTGCTGCTGATGGTACATTGCCTCCCGTTCCGAGCTGTAGTCGTCATCGTATCCTCTCGCTCTGTCTCTCTCCAAGCGGTCTCTCTCTCTGTCTCTGTCTAACCGCGCTGACCGCCCACGAGGGTGTCCCGAGTGATGTGGATGATACGACGGACCTGAGGCATTATTTGGAAATATTAATATTATACAACGAAAGCTTGTTACTTATTCAAGCGCAGGTGAATTCAAAATATTTTGAACCACTTTTTGGTAGCATGAAGAAAATGATTAAATTTCTTTAATTCTGAAATAAATTTTAATTTGATAAGAAAATTTTATACAAAATGACAAAAGCTAATCACAGCAAAGAAATAAGTTTGAAAATTAATAAAATTGAATAAAACATGAATATTTAAATTCATTATGATGCTAGAATTTTTCTTAGCATTTCTTGTTTATCTGGAATAACAATAAAAAGTATTACTTTGATGTTTATATTAATATTATCTCATTATTCGCATTTTTATCACACAAGACTACATAATATATTTCATCATAGGCCACATAAATATATGACTAAAATGCATAAAAAGAAACAAAATATGATTGACACAACTCTGTTACCATCGGTAATGGTTGACAGAAATGCTATGATCGCGATAAAAAAAGTTTGAAAATCCTCTGATGTATATTGATGCAATGATTTGGATCTACTAAAATTTTTTTACTATTAAACATCTGAAAAAATATTATATATTCAGTTTTTCATTAATTAATATGTTTATTAAGAACACATTAACATATATCAGGCATGTCCAACTTCAATAATAAAATATGTTTAAAAAATCAGTTTTGGTCATCTTTTGAGCACTTATTTTTTTATGTAGGGCCTTTCAATAATCCCATAAAATACTATGATCACATTTATAACATATAATTAATAATAAAAAAAAATCATCGGATATTTCAGTCCATTGTGGGTTAGAAAAAGAAAACCATGTATTAGTTTTAAGAGTTGGAATTCGCATCTTCTTCTTCTCTCACTCCTGCAATTTGAATCGTGAAATACATGGAAGGGCTTTCATGGCTGATTTGAAAACAATTTTACGTAAACTGGTTAGTGAAATAAAAATAGAAATGATTATTACTTCCCTTCGAAATCTCAATATGAGAGTTATATTGCATCTGAACATAGACATTTCTCACATTCTCATAAGTTTATTACTATGGACAGTCAAAATCCATCTGTGTTGGACATACCTGTTGTATATGTATTCCCTTAGTTCTTAATGTAATCAATGTGACCTTAATAGGTCATGTCTTATTAAATTAAGTGAGTTCCATTTTTCAGACATTCATATGAATCAGTAAATCATTTTAAAATATTATTTATTTTGAAGGAAATGCCTACTGACAATTACAATTGTTTTTACAAATAAATGATGAAAAATAGAATTTTCATTCAAACAAAAAAATACTTAAAAAATTATATCTTAAGTAAAATCACAGCCACTAAAACTAAACACGCTTTGAATGATAACTGCATTACATACACACCTCTAAA
>JAPMAE010004301.1:0-11025 GCA_036584705.1 Rhyacophila sp. 25_7
GTGTGTGTGTGTGTATGTGTAGCTGAGTAGCATACCTCACTTTGGAGATCACTGCACTAACCTAACGAGAATATAAATATTTTTTTTACTTGAAAATTGAATGAAAAGATTTACTTTTTAAAACTTTACGCTTATAAAAATTGCTTCTGTGAAAAATTTGTTTCTTTAGTTTTATGTCAGTGTTGAACAATGAAAATTGTTGAAGACATGGTAATTAGTATGGAAAATTTATAACCGTGTAAAAGTATTGTTGTCTTATAAAACACCACATAATATTTTTCTTTTTTCATGTAACAAAAATCGACTAACATTAAAATATGTCGCATCTCAAAAGAACGATAAAATATTTCAGTAGTCACGTACTTAACAAAGATATTTAACTTAACTTGATTTACTCTCTACATTTTTTTTTATCTATTCCAACATCTACAATAAATAATAAATAAAAGGTTTTCTGTTTGGTATATAACCACCCTTAGGTTGATGGAGACCATTTTGAACAAATGAGATGTTTCATTATAAAAAAAAAACAGCAGACAAAAAAAATATCTTTTAATTTACAAATAAGTAGTATACAAAAAGTTACGAAGAAATTTAGTATTCATCTAGATATAAAGACGAAAAATATTTCTGTCGTCAGAGTTTTACGTTAAACGATTTCCACTGAATCAAATAAAAAATGTCTTAAAAAACATTAACCTTTTGTTCTATTTTCCATAATAGTGTATATAATACAGTAAAATATTAGGTGTAACCAAGAATATGTTTATTCATTTTATAATAAAGTCTTTTATCTTGTAGTTGTTAATAAATTTCCGTAACGGTATTATTGCCGTTTAATTAAGAACATCGATTAATACTTCTAGGAAGAGTATGACTTTGAGTTATTTATTGAAATAGTATCACAACTTCTTCTAAGTTTCATTTCGAGTACGAAATATTTGGATTGTACTGGTTTTTCCGCCTAGCAAGGAATGTTACAGGGAATTTTTCGTCGTATTTAAAGTTGCGCTAGTAATATAACATACCTATCATCAAAAAACAATTTTATCCATATGCCGCTCAAAGTAATTCACCGTGAAGCGTTCACACGATATACAATATTGCCATTGTAGTGAAAATATTATAATTGCAATTTTGTATTATGTAACATTGAAACAATTTTTATTCTTTTTTTGTAAGCTTATGTAAATATTTATTATCTTCAAGTGTCGATATCAGTGGTTCACAAGGGCTCAGTACCGTGCCCTGATGAGTGTTAAATATATCGAAAAGAGCAATTTATACTTAAGGTAAATTTAAGGATTGTTGATGACTAACTGCCCCCTTCCTGGGCAATACTCGCAAGAACATTATGGGTTACGTTATTGATTTCAAGAGCGGGAGTTGATGTGTGATTTTTCCGGAAATGCGGTGAGTATATTTTTCTCGAAAGAGAGAGGTAGGCCAAAGAGATTAAGAACTTATTATATTATCAAATATAAATTTAAAAAGTAGTTTAAAAATAATGATTATGTAAATACTACGAGTATTATGTATAGTTTTTTCATTGACTCTTGTTTTCACTCTTTTATCTTGTATTTTCTTCATTAAAAATGGAGTCTGTAAAAACTTTGTACAATAAATTGAAAGTACAAGTAGAGAATATGAAAACTAACTATTATTTATTTCTATAAAAAAACAACTTCAGAATTCGAATAGATAAACCCTTTGTTATTATAAAAATTGTTTGATATTCAGAGTTAAAATAAAGCATTAAAATATGTGCCTAGAAAACAAACCCCGAACTCATCAGTAAATTATACAAGTTAGATTATTTATTTCAAATATTTTGAGTCTTTAAAAGTATAAGTTTGAAACTTGTAATTTTAATACACAGACTCTTACTATATTTTGGTGAACTCTGAACTCTGTTTTACTTGTCTCTAAAGCCTTTTAGAATACTCGTAGTATATCAAATTTAAGCTATTTTTTAAAAATAATGTAAGTATTTTTAGTGTATTTACATATTATACACATATATATTTATATACTTATGAGCAAGTTTTTTTAGTATAACTATAATTTACTTCTTTGCAGTGCATTTTACATTCTTCAGTTGAGTCTTTGAAGTTTGTAGTTAGTTTGTACGCTTCTTTCCAAAGCTAAATGTTTTTAATCCATACTATAACTAATTAAATAAGACTATTCATTTTCTGACAAAGTGTAGAAAAATGGTTTTTCAAAGAATGATCCATGTGGCTTATACCGATGAAAAAATGTAATTTAATATGTTTTTATCATTAAAAGATGAATAATTTATTTCCATCTGAAATAATTGACTAATTTTATAATTAAGGATTACCCGAGATTTAAGAACTAAAATATTTTTAATTCACATAATTTTTTTATTCAATAAAACATGTCAATATATTTAATAAAATAATGTAATAAATAGTTGGTTAAATTTTAATGCTTAAAATATTTCCACAATATAATTGTATCAAAACATGTTATATTTTGTAGAAATAAATGGCATAATTGTGTTATTATTTAAATGTATTGATTTTCACTAAGATAGTAGATAAAATACACCATACATACCAAAAAGAAATATTTCCGTTTAACATTTTATGCAAATTACATATTTTATAGTTGTTATGTTAAAATTTGCTCTACGGTGCATTCAGATTCATGGCTGATTGTACAACTTCACTACATGTTTCTATATCTCTAGGTCCTTCTCTCTAGTCATTCACACTCAACATTTTTGCATCTTCTGTTACGATATTGGGCCATTTCATTCTCGGACGACTAATGGATCGAATGTCTACTGGAGTTTCTTCAAACACTTTCTTTAAAGTTCTTCATAGATCATAGCCTAATTTCCAAGGCATAGTTGATTTGTTTCGTAACCTTAAAGTATTTTAATGGATGTGAGTGCTTAGCACTCTGACCAATCTCCAATCTGTTGGTTCACGAGAGATATTTATCTCCTACTCTCATCGACCATGTGTCTGAAAAGCATTCCTCTATCCATATCTGGGGACACGCTCTTTAGGGATTACAGATTCCTGCGAGAGATATTTTATTTATATATTTTATAGACTCAACTTTATGTATTATATCAACCCCATAGTTAACTTATATTATATATTTAACTATGTAAATTTTTCCCTTTAAAGTTGTGTCGTTTGAAAAAATAGGCACCACTTTGATACACAGCCGATTTAACCACCATAGAGTTAGCCTAGATACGGTTTCACTTTTCAAATATTCCACATCACGTTTTCACGTTTTATATGATGAAAAACCGTCTGGTCCATTTTTGACCTCATTTCTGACAATATTATGCTTAAAAAATAAACAATTTCATTGAAATGTTACATCATGAATATTCATTTCACTTATTCAACCCCTAACGTGGCGCGTTACCTTTTAAAAATACCTACAATACTGAAGAAATAACCACAAAAGCGTAAAAGCTATGACATTTTTTCATGTAGAGTAGCTTTTATGATTTATTACTTTGATCCATGAATAGGCCGCACCGGCAGAAACAAATATGGCTATGTGGTATATAAGTTCATTAGACAATTGTGTTTTTGCTTTTAAAACCCCGAATTACTCCACGCTCAATAAAGTATTTTATACCCCATCCAATTTAATAATTATTAATTGAGAATATCAACAATTCAACAAAACAAAATACTGCTATTAAATATATATATATAAATTTTACTTTACAGGAACTCAACAATAAAATAGACATGTGTGATATTTTATAATTGTTTTTCTATATAATATAAAAGTAAGAGATCAATTGTGTAGTTATGTGTATGCTTATTTCTCATCAGAAATAAATGACTCTCTGTTGTATTTTCATCGATTTCAAAATAAAAAGTCCTGAATTGTTTTATATGGGCATGAATTTGAGTTGCAAGGAGCTAGGAGGTTTAAATATTTGTTGCAACAAAAGTACATCTGACGTATTTGACATGGTAAGTACAAGTCCTAATAAAACTTGACTACACACGCAGTCAAATAAAGAAATCGAATTCAATAAGCCTGAAAAACATTCAGACTAAACTAAATATTTAATATTCGATGCATACACATTGACAGTGCAGCGAATCATGGAGTTTAACGATATCTCAAAATAACCGCTTATTAAACTTTGAAAACAGATGCGGGCTGGGAATTTTAGAGATGCAGTGATACGACTAGGTATGTGAGAAATGAGGATAAGGGAACAAACCATGCAGCCATTCATTGCACCCAAAATTAAGAAGAAACGTTGAATTTTGCTTGGCGCGTACTGAGAATGCCTGAATCGCATTTTAACTGTGCATGCCATTTTGTCAAGCCAATTGGGTTTCGCTGTATTGAAATATCGTTAAATATCATCCACAGAATGTATTTGACGGAGTTATGTAATGTCAATATGACATGAGCAAATCCAAGAAGATCGGCCAGTTACTGGGACTCATAGAGATATCATGTGGTCTCTGGTTAAGGAACGAAATATGATTGAAAAAAAAAATGTAAGTATGTCAAATTTCGTGTACATTGATTAGAAAAGTCGATGATTGTCAACCCTCGTATAACAATTTTAAAATGACGCAATTTCGACGTAACACTTTGTATAAATTGAAGTAATTTCTCAGAGAGTCCGCACTTTTTTTACCCTACATTTCTATGAATAGCATATAATCTATCCCATATGTACGTATGCTTACATTGCACTTACACTTTTTGATAACTAATCTATTGAAAACAATACTACAAATGATGTTTGAGAGATTTCAAATGATAACGACGTATGACCGATTCTAATTAAAGAAGTCTACGCAATTTTGTTTTTGAGGAGAAAGATATGGATCATAATATGCAATTAATTTTCTTTTATCTTAAGCATTTACAATAATTTGCATTATATGATCTGAGTTATACATACTTTTCTTATTTTTTATTTATACTATTTTTTTAAATATCTTCATATTTTAAAAGTATTGAACTAGTAATTTGTGATGTCCATAATATGTAAAAAAAAAATTAAGAAGAAATATTACTTTTTATATTTTTTTCTTACTTTATAGATTTTTTGTACCTTTATGAATTATCTAATAAAAATAAAGAAATGATATGTCACGGTTTATGTATTTAAAATAAGCGTCTTAAGACTTTAATCCTAATTTTTCTATATGATATGAGTATCAAATAACACAACGTTTCTATTGAACTCAACAATTACAATATACGAGGGTTAACTGTTCCTTTATTGAGAATCACTATTAACTTTTTTTCTATGTTTTACTTTATACAAAATAATAAATTATCTTAGTGCTATATTTTAATATTTCATTTGCTAGTTTTTAGTATAACGTTTTATTTGGTATCAATATTTTTTTTTAAATATTATAAAATATATTTTTAGTAAATTTTGTGCAATTTATAATTTATTTGATGTACCGAATATAGTACATAGTACAGTATAGATATACTAAAATTTTTGTTACTCTCGAATTTTCTATAACGGGATTAATCTATATTATGAAAACATTTAAGGATATTGTAATATATTATACTTCAGTAAAGAAAGAAAAAAATATCCACAATAAAATTTGCAACTAAAAAATTATTTCATATAAGTTTATAGGCACAATATACATAGATCACTGCCAATCAAAGCTTTTCGAAAGGCCGGAAGAGCCTGCGTCAGGCCTAGACAGCAATATCGATGAAAATACTACGCACGAAAGAGACATTGGTCAGCAAAAACGATTTGCGCCAATTCATTCCTTGTAAGCTAGCGATAGACAGAGGACAGCCTTCGGAGGCTTTTTTGGATACGTAACTTGAGAAATTGACTTAGACTTTAGGTCGTGAGTGAAGTATTTCTAGCTATATTCCAACTTCTAGAAAGAGTGAGACTTTACGAAAATGATTACTATTTTACAATAACAGATAATGTATCAAAAAATATCTCAATAAATTTGATTTTTTTAAATATTATACAGATAGACAAAAACATTAGCTGTTCGTCATCGCTAAACTTAGAATTAACCTGTCAATAGTGATATCAACACAACGAGCAATAAAAATACTCAACGTAATCCTTTCGTTTGACATCTTTCATCCAAGTGCGATTGAGTTGAGATGGATTTTGTATTATTTATTTTTATCTCATACATTTACTATGAATTTGTTTTATGATCCTATTTTCAACGTTTTTTATATCTCCAACTTATGTCTTCACGGTGTTATTACTTATTGTATTTGATTTTTTTTTTATAATTTTATAATTAATCTGAATTGGTTAATCCTCTTTTTATATTATTTATTTTAAATTATATTTTGAAAATACAAACTCAATTAAAACTTTGAAACTTTCCAATGTACGTAATATTTGTCGTCCTCATAGGTGAGTGACTCACGAACCGAGAGTCTATGATTCAAGTCCCATGGTTGGCAAAAATCTCACAGATTTTTTCAAGTGCATTTTTAACTAGAACATTCACTAAATTGGTTGAGCTTTTAACTAACAATTGCCACTCTATCAAAACAATCTTCACGTTTCGGAGCAACGAATATGGTTAAAATAAATAATAAGAAATACATCAATAAATTATTAATTATTATTATATATGGCACTACGATCCATTCGAGTCAATGGCCAAGAGCACAACCTCCCTCTAAGCTTCTCTGTCTCTAGCACTCTCTTCAGTCATTCACATTCAACATTTTTTTGTATCTGTTGCATCTTTAGTTATGTTCCAATAACATAATATAAACAAAGTAAAATAAAACCACTTCTCTACATTAATAACTATCCAAAATAATACAATAAAATATAACATAACAGAAAATAGCAGTTATTCAATAAAAAAAAAATGCAAAAAATGTTGAAAGATTTTTAAAAATCTTACGTTTTGAGAAATATGTTATGAAAAAAGTCATCACAGAGAATGAATTTTAATAACCAAAATAAAATAAAAAATGAATATTCATATATTTTTAGGCCAATATTTCTATTTAAAATAACATACTAATACTATGGGACAACGATTGTAGAAATAAAACATCCTGATACTTATGTTATATGTATATAATCGATATTATAAAGAAAATTAGAAAAAAAGTTTTTTGTTCGGTAAAAAAAATATTTAAATATATTATCAACGCGTATTGTGGAGGCCTAAAAACTGCATAAAAATGTACTTCTCTATAGCTAAGAAAGAGAAAAATGACGAAATCTTTTTACATTAAATATTGGGCTATTAATAAATTACTTCTATGGTACTGTGTTGTTCAATAATAGATTATTGACATGCTATGATATGTTTTACCTTTTAAACATGCTAGTTGCTATGACAACAAAATAATCTTGTTATTTTAATTCTTTTATTTGATTTTTTCTATTGTTCCAATATTTAATTATCCAGCCAATCTTATAATCCAATTAGCTTAGACAAGAAGGTTCTATAATATTTAAAATATTAACCTGTCAGGATTATAGACTTTGCAGTCAGAGTATAGAAGTTCGCTTTGAAGAAGTTTATGCGGATACATGTAAGCCAAGTACCAAGCAATAAGATAGCAGTATATATATTATTTATGCACCAAATAAACATTATACAACAATTTTTTTAAATATATTTAATAAATTCGAAATTTACAGCTAGATTCATGAATAAACTTTCGCCCATTCTGCAACCGTAATTAAAAAACTCACTCCTGGACATGACCAATATAAACACCAAGTACATATAACAGTGATAAAAATCACGTATCATACACGGTCACTTTTGAACAGGTCAATAAGATAGAATAATTAGTTCATGGATACAAATCACTATTTATATTATACTGATTTAGTGTGTAAAAATAATAGTTTTGATAGATATACATAAACAACAATAATTGTATGTATTTTGAAGCTAGAACCAATCTAGCACAGTATAATAATTTTGCGTTTTGAAACCATAATTTTTCTAAAGAGATATTTCGTAAAGTGGACCTTGCATACTGTGTAGCCCATATGCTACTGAAAGTAATTTATAACGCGTGGTAGAACAGGGTGCGCTAAGGCTCGCAAAGAAAGAATATTTGAATAATGAAATACGTAGGGTAAACGGGTATTACATCACGGACCCGCGCTATGCGAACAATGAAAGTGTTTAAACCCTTTTTCAATGTTAACCCAGCGGTAGTAGAAAGATTTCGGAAGAGCGCTTCTTTCTAGCCAAGCTGTATTAATACTTATAAATATTCTTAAATAAACTACATTTAATTATTTACTTTAATGCTTAAGTAGACAAATTAATTAGTGTTTTTCTTTACTATAAAGCAATTAAACCTTTGCTGTATGAATACGTCCGACTAGTTTTTATAATATAATTAATTATTCACCGTTGGCTCAACTACAGTATATTATCAGTCCCATACTCCATATAATTTTAAAACCCTCTCTAGTAAACTAAGTACATTGCAAACTATTCTCAAAATAGATTATAACAAAAGAAATGACTAGAAAAATAAAATACAACTTATATGAGTATCAATGGAAATCGCCTAATGGTTTTCAGTGAAAAGATACCGTCTAAAATAAGTTGTTTAATGATTTTTCCCAATGATTAGAACATTTTTTTTCAATAGAAAAACTATAAAGTGAGGACTGATTTGTTATTATAGTTTACAGCAAGTTAGTAATACAATTTTTACTATACTTTTCTTATCGTAATATCGTAAAAAAATACTTTTGTCTCAATTTCTTTGTTTGAATCGTTGTGTTATAGTGAAAATCGTATAAATAATGAAATGAAACAGGATCTAGTGAATTTCAAATATGTATTTAATCAGTAAAAATATCACTACATAACCATTCTCTGAGATTTCGTCCCTTTATGATTTTGTATAATAGAATATTCAAAAAAAGACAATGCCTTATACAAAATAAAATCAGTATTAAGATGTAATTTTCAGTCAACGCACCCTTTTGATGAAAAGGCTCTATGTCCATTTGATTTATGTCGAAATTATATGCAATTCCAAAACGGAAGCTCGCGTAAGTAGCGCGGCGCCGGCGACATCTTGCGGCGGAAATTGAAAATATAAAGTTCGGCGGATCCAAACTCAACTGCGTTTGTCCATTGAACTAACGACACTACACACAGATTCTCAAATGACACTGTTTGATTTTTTTTCTTATATTACGATTTCATATTTATAATATTTATGCCGCAGGCAAACTCAATTGTTTGATAATCGCTAATTTTTCCTTACAAGTGTGTTTTAATTACAAGTAAACCAAGCCCCCATTCTGAATTCATAATTGAATGAATAAAATAATTAACTTATAATAATGTTTGAGAAGGAAAAGACGTTAAGCCTAAAATCGTTACTTTCAGGAGAGCCAAAATAAGATTTGTGTCAAAACATAAACGTTGACAACCGAAAAGCGGATGACAGTCAGATAACTTGATCTGGAAATGGTGTGAAGAGAGCAATCAATATTTGAAAGCATTGCAGCGTTGAGACGAATCACCGTTCTATCATTTTAGAATGTTTACGAGAAATGAATCATCTCTAATTTTTTTTACGTAAAGTTTACTAATTTGTCGATATCAAATTGAGTGGTTCCTTTTCTCCTTCGCGTATATGCATTGTACTTATTTTGGCATATTCAATTCAATTTTTTTTTTTTGACTTACTGCCTTTTTCCTTTTGCACACAAAATTCTATCCTGCTAGACAGATTATATGCAAACATTTGAATAATCTGTAAATTTTTACTTGCATATTTAAAAATATTAATCCTATGTTTAAATATCATGTGGACAATATATTTCTCATAATTTGACAGTCGACCTTTACTAACCGATGCATCCAAGTGTTTAAAATTGTAAGATATGATTTGTTCGTTTATATTAAGGCACATTTGTATTTACTTGGGTTTTTTCAAATTAATACCATCCATCTATAGTTATAGTTAGTTAAAAATGAAAGATGTACGATACACAACATAGCATGATTTAAAATCTAGTTTATTTGAATAATAATTATTAAATCTTCAATATATACGAGTATATACACACAATTCGACATTACTTCGATGACGGATTAGTATTAGAGTACTAAACATTGCGTATCGAAAAATTACTTAACGCAATTCTCTCTAGTCAAACGTTTGATGATTTGTATTACAATGTTATCAAAAATTCACCTTACGATTATTATTTAATTAAATATATCAATAACTTGTTTTATTTACAGAAATCAACAAATAAATCATACTCACAAAAGAATCTATAAAATCCTCATTTAAAAATTATTGAAAACAATAATGATCGTTCTAGTTTTTTGAATTCAAAATAGTTTCTTTCATAAAAATATATTTTGTAACGTATACAATATAATAAGAAAACCAAGTTACAAATTGTAGTTTGAGAATATCTAAAAATAATGATATTTTCATTTTGTGTGTTTTTTGAGCAAGGGTATATTTTGTAATATTTACATTTGAAAATATATCATCATTATTTCTTAATTGGGTAAGCTTTAGCTTGACAGAATTCCACTTTATAGTATGCGGTTGACTAATTATATTTGCTTACGCTTCTTGGAGTTTTTAAAGAGTTTCTCACTCACTATTTGGGCTGTCTCAATATTACCACAATTTCAAGTAAAACACGCTATAAACTTTTATGTTCTAATTATTTTAAGAATAAAAATAATCAGGGGAGGGTTATCTTTCGAAACCACTGAGACCATTCTCATCTGTGCTTGTGTAACTAGTTAAATTAATATAATTTAATAATTTATAATTTGTGAAATATTTCTAATAAGTTCAACTATTTTTAAAAAAGACTGCAGAATTACATGGGAACGTTATGCTACTTAGTACAGGGTTATGCAATACGTGTAATGCATGAAGCGCGTGTGAAATGCGAGCGATAGCAAGTTTGTTTATCGGATGCAACGCTTAATTTGGACATCTAGTCTATTCTTTGGTTGCTTTATTAATTTTTCCTTGCACATTGCAGAT
>JAPMAE010004304.1:2110-12783 GCA_036584705.1 Rhyacophila sp. 25_7
TATACACTCTAATGCACTTTCATCACGTTCTTTCCAGAATATTCTCAGAACTTGTTTGGAGAAAGCTTATCGTTTATTACTACTGTTTATCGTATAAGATAGTCTTTACTAGATAGATATTCATATGCCTCGTTTTGGAGCGAATTTTGTTGAAAATGATAAAATAACATCTGGTGTAGAGATGTTTTTTTTTTTATTTTTAATCGCTTATGTAAGAAATAAAAATGAAATGTTGTCTTTTAAAATGAACATTGAATATTTTTAGACTTGAAGAACTAAAAAATTAGCTGTAAAATAAAATTATTTTTATAAAATTCTTATTAGAAGTCAATCGCCATGAAAATTAAAAGTAGCGTCGAGCCTGAAAAGGGTTGGTCACCCTTGATATATACTATTTAATAATAAATACTAATAAACATTGTATTTAGTTGCCGTTATATAAATTACTACACAAATTGAAATTTATTTTTATTTCTAAGACATATTTTTGAAAATAAAACAATACATATTTTAAGTGTGCTTTTTCTTTTACAAATAATTACTGTATTGTAATTTAGTAATTGATGTACATATATATATATCGTTTTAAGTAAGAAGCTGCAAGTTCGAAACATATTACTGAAAGTTATAATATGTTTAATATCTACTAAGTACTTTTCAAGTACAATATTAGTTACAAGAAAAATTTTATAATTTTACGGTAAGTTTCATACGAGTAAAATAAGTTTACATAATAACTTCATGGTAATGGTTGAAATTATACTTTTCAATACTTAATTACATATCTATACAAACATACTTAATGTTCATAAATATTATTAAATCGCTATACGATCCACTCATGATCGACTTTACAACTCCCTTCTAGACTTTTCTGTATCTACTTTTCTCTGATCGTACTTAATGGCATAACCATTCACTTGATTATCTTTGCCTTCAAGTCATCAACCACTTTAGGGATAAATTATTCCAAGAACGTATCATTAGTCTACACTGTTCAACTATTTTTCGTATTACGTAAGTCAACACCACCTAACCGGGAAACAGTTATGGCCTCCAATTTGAAGTTATGCCACCTCGAATAACATAATCAACAATTCTAGCAAGTATGTTCAAGAGATCGTTGATAGGTTGCACACGAATTTGTCTTATGTTAGTTTGAAAATAATTGCGAAAAAAACGAATGTATTTTATAATATTACCTGTCTCGGTCCAAATTTCTCCATGACTATCAGTGGACAGCACATTAAGAGTGTCAATAGTTTTAAATATCTGTAGGTGCACATTACGGGAGAACACACTCCGCAAAGAGAGCTCACTATCCGAATGGGACTTGCTGGAGCAACTTTCAACTCCATGCAAAATATCTGGGACTCATAGTTGTAAAACTAAATGCCGCTTGTTCAACACATGCATATTAACTGTGCTGCTTTATGGTAGCAAGTCATGACACCTTACAAAATCTCAAAATAACCGTTTAATGAACTTAATACTTAAATACTAAAACTGTATTCCTGCGATTCTGGGAGTGCAGTGGTATGACTATACGTGAAATGAGGTGATAAAGAAATTGTGCACCTTTTCATTCATCTAAAATGAAGATGAGACATTGGCACTTGTGTGATGTGATGAGTATGCCTGAATTGCATTTAAGCTGGGCATACCTTTTCTTCAACCCAAATGGATTTCATCGTTTCGAGAAGCCACTGAATACCATACACACGATGTATTCAGCGGAGTTACGGGACGCCTGCATGACATGAAAGGATGCAACAACATAGCCAGCGACAAGTATTCATGGATACAACATGCTATGTCCATATGCTCCGGCTAAAATTCGTGAAATAATTTAAGAAGAAAAAAATATTTTTGGACCGTTAAATTGTTAACTTTTCCATGAGTGACTTTTAAAATTACGTTTGCATAATTGGATGAAAGTTTTTTCATTAAGCTAGCTTTAAATACAAAATTTTAATAAATGTATTCAATATTATTATTGTATAATTTTTATTTGATGCACACATAAGATATACGAGTATTTTATTGCTTGGTGCTCGACGTAAATATACGTTTATACTTCTTCAAAGCGAATTTCGATAGCGATCCATACTCCTGGCCAGGTTAAATAGTTGCGTTGTCATTTCTTGTATCGTCCCAGGCTACCATAGTACAAGTATTTTAACACTTGAAGAATATCAGAATACAACTAAATATAATTATTATTCATTAATTATTGTATGCTGAAATCTATCATTAAATTAATTTAAAAATTTATAATCTTCTACTGTAATTTACTTAATTTTAAGCTTTTTACAATACTCTAATAACCGTCCAATTCTCAGCAGATGAAGTTACATACTATTTGTTGTTATTTTATTTTATTTTTTTAATATACCACTTAAAATTATATTAGAAACAAAAGAACAATCCAATTAAACAAATTTTATATTGCATAAATGTTAAATTGTAATATAATTCTAAATTATCCGAATAAATTAGTATTGTATTTTAAATTATAAACAATATCAACACAGTGAAATATATTTACTTCTTAGTATAGTCTTAAAAGTGTTATAATTTTAACGAGATTCACTTTTATTCAATTTATATAAAAGTTTCTAACCTATGACGCATTGCATCCTAGTGTCTACAATATTTTTTTTTAACAATATCCGTTATGAAACAAAGCAAATGGATCTCCACAATGTGACGATTGTTTTGATAATTTTTTGACCAGTAGTAAATAATTGTCAATTATTAGCTCAACTATTTTGAGTTCGTGCCCTGGCTACAATATAAATTAATAAACATTTGAAAAAATTTGCAACAATCACGGGCCTTGAACCCGTGAACCTGGGCTTGTTATTATTAATTCCAATCATGAACGTAAGAAAGTAGAAAAGGTATTTGAGCTGTACGGCGCATCTAAACTCATATGTGAAAAAAAAATTACGCATGACATGCAAAAGGTTGTCTACCTCTTATCTAGTTCAATAATAAAGTCTTTTACAGATACTTCTATCATTTTGAAATTTGCTACAATGATTTCTTTATAGCTCATTATAAACAACGTTTTCTTTTACAAAATATAACAACACTTTATAATATTCTATTTTCTAATATAGTAGCTTCTCTATTTATAAGAATTGTTGCAAAATATATAAAATATTCATATAAAGCAACAGGTTTCCAATAAAATAAACTATAAATCATATTTCTTAGATATTAGATTTAACATCCTAGACTACTGTGCTGTTGACAACTCGACAAAAGCTCACGTAATACGACATCCGTAGAGGCAGTACGCAATCGTAGTACATAAACACACTCTCCATACAGTAGTGCACACAACCTACCGTTTATTATCGCGGAAAATTCCCGTTATTCTAACAAGGCTCTGCTGTTTCGATAAGTGCTTTTGTTTGTAGGATTGATCGTAAATTTTCTTTTCATTGAAATAGAACAATATCATGAAAGGTTTTATTATTTGTACCATCTCCAGATAACAAGGTCTGAGCTTATGTGTGAGCTTATTTGCAAAACCTGACCGAGCTTTATTGTATTTGCAACTAAATGAAATAAATTTTGTCATTTAGAATTAGGCTTTTTTATTAATTATTTTATTACGAGTATCAGTGTATTTATTCTGAAGCAAATAAATACATACTGCATTATTGTGATTTTCAATACATAATAACATGTTTTAAATATATTTCTTTAATATTCACTTATCTTATAATACTAAAATCAATTATATTTATAGTAGTACAGTTTCATAAATGAAAAAAAGTTTATTAATAATTTTAAAGAAAAAATCATTGGATTACTATAATAAAATACTTTTAAAAAAAATCGAATACTTGTCAGTCGTTAATAAACATTACTTTAAACCATTAATATCAAAGACGCTTGAAATACTCGTAGCATGTATGATATTTACCAGCTACAGGATTCAAACTGCAACTTAAGAATTTAAAAGGAAATACGTGGATTACTGACCCTCTGTAGGCGATAAAGTTTTAATACGTAACAATAAAAAAGCATGCATTTTAGGATATTTCTCAGGCGTGTACTGATAAATCGAGTTAAAAGAATATTTATTTCACAAACTATATAATAAAATATTGTATTGTATTTTTGTAAGATTTTTATTACATTTAATATAAATCGTATTTAAAATATTTATTTTAGCTATATAAAAGTTTTATTCAAATAATTAATATTATATTGCAACATAAGTTACACTCAGTAATCCGAGTATTAATAATATGCAAAAGTAATCTATTTAGCCGTTGTTAAAAATTATTATACCGATATTACTAAAACCAGACATGATATTCGGAAATAATAGCTGAGAATATTTTAGAATATTTAAATTTTTATGGTGTTGAATTTTCGCGATACTTTATATTCAATATATTAGAGTAAATTAAAAGTATTAGGATGACATAAGTTGCCATCAATAGGTATCGTAGTAAAGATTGGTATAAGTACTCGAAGCGTTTAATATTATATATTTTTATCTAGGAGGTAAACTACACTATGTCATATATTATCTTACAAAGCTCTTTCCAATACTAAATTGTGTTGTAATCATACTAGAAAATAATATAATGAAAAGAATATAACACTCCGATATATATTATTCGAATGAAGCAACACCAAAAATACCTTGAACGGGTATGGTGAAACAGTACCATTTTCGACATACTGTAGTTTCCTTTTCAGGTACATATAGAATCTAAAAAATTGTCATTGTTTTGAATTTTAGTCATTAACTAATATTTGTTGTAATTTTTTTAAATAAACACTTAAATATCATTTGAGATTATGTCTATAAAACCAGAAAACATTTGTTTTTTTTATAACTAAATATGTTGACTATTTAAATGAGGCATCTTATAAATATAATATTATAATGATGTTTGTCGGTGTTAAATAAACACAAATTTTAATTAGTTTCAACTATTATATTATTAACGATGTCTTTGTTGTTTATTGTTTCATAGAATCGCATTATTTTTTATTTTTTTTAAATAAATCGATTATAATCGTTCTTCTTTTGTGAATTTATTCAATTTATTTGATACACAGACATGACAGTGTAAGCGAACCTCATAAAATATATCCGATATTTTTTTATGATTATTTCATTTACAGCGTGCTATACGAAAAAAATCGTTCGTGTATTCTATAAAAAAAAACAATAACTTTGGGACAGCCCTGTCTATCGTCGTAAAAATAAAAATTTGCCTTGAATAAATAGTACGGAAATGATTTTTTTATTATATTTCCATTATCTATTTATTATGGCAAAGGTATATTTCATAGACAGTAGGATAGTATTTTTTTATATTATATTTTGCCATGTATTTATGATATAAATTGTTATACTGAATAAATAATAAATTAAGTATTATATTTGTCATTTGAAAATAAATTTTTGAATTGGAAATATAGTTATCATATCAACACAATTTATGTTTTAAAATATTAATAATAGAAATATTAGAGAATACACACAATTTTAGATCATTTTTACTATGTAAAATTAACCAATTAATTGTCTATCTAAAATCTATTTTGAGTAATGTTAGTTCATTTAAATCATATATTATGTCACTCGTTCAATTTAAATATTCATGCGACACTAAGTTCGTTGCCCTCGTAGGTGAGTGGGTAGAGTATTTGACTTACAAATTGAGAGTCTAGGATTCAAATCCCGTAGCTGGCATAAATTTTATATGTTTTTCATGTGCATTTGAAACCAGGACGTAGACCAAATCGGTTAAGCTGATAACTGACAATTATTACTGGTAAAAAATCTGTCAAAACACTCTTTGCATTGTGAGGATCTATATGCTTCGTTTCAGAGAGGACATGGTTAAAGGAAAGAAAAAATAAGTTTTTTATTAATTTTCTTTAAACATATATAAAATATTATGCTGATGATGCTAAAACGTTAGGATGCATTTAAGATTCATGACCAACCACAAACAACCAATCATCTGTCTCTAAATTTCTCCCTCCGTTTTGCTTTAAATCAAATTTTCAGCATATATCGTCTTATCTGGTAGAGTTTTTAGGTAACTCTGAGGCGTCTACTTAAGTTCATGCAAAAATATCTTTTAACGTTATAAAAATAGTACATATAACAACATGCCCCGCCAACTTCAATTTTCTTACCTTCAAGATAATGACTTGTGAATTTTAATTATAATAATTATACGTCGCCCTCGTTAGACTAGTGGATAGCGCGTACGCCTAGAAAGTGGAGGTCATGAGTTCAAGATCCGTGCTGGTTGCAAAAATTCAAATGTTTATTCATTTATATTGTAGTCAGGACACGAACCCGAAACAGTTGTGCTAATAATTGACAATTATTACTCGTAAGAAAACGTCAAAACAATCTTTAGATTGTCTACATCCATATGCTTCGTTTTGGAAGGAATGGTTCAAAATGTATACTTTGCTTGAATTCAACTTGAGTATGGATGCAAAGTTGTCGGTTTATTGTAGTATTTGTACTAACGTTAATGGTAATACCGTCCCGTTCAACTCTGATAATGTAAGGGGGAATTTTTAGTTGTGCCGTTATCAAACAGGTGGATACGCATGATTACAATTCTATGTACTGGTGAGTCTTTAAAAATCCCTATTTAATATTGTTTCAATATGTAACAGCAGATCCCATGTAAAGATGTTTACCATATAAAATACTATTTACACCAGGAAAATGTACAATTTGCGCTACCTTGTTCTGTTTCATACGAGTATATATATCACTCTAGCGTGTTTTTTGACGCTTTAACTGTTTCGCGCTTTCATACTTAATCGGATGATCGGATTAACAGGATTGAATTTAAATTACATTTCGGCTATAGTAGATGTATGGGTGTCTTCATTGAACTGTTAGTGTTCTTTAAGCATCGAGGAAAACACTGTTCTTTCAATAATAACCAAATGGTTTTAGATTATTTCAAACTGCTATTAACTTCTCCAGAAGTGAGTTTTTTTTTTTATTAATCTAGCTTTTGGATTTTATTAAACGTATGCAACACACTATTGTTGTATAATATTTATTTGATGTTCAAATAAGATTTATGAGTATTTTATTGCTTGCTTATTTACGTAAATATACGTCTATACTTCTTCAAAGCGAATTTTGAATGGACGCATATGTGCGTCCATATTCTGGACAGGTTAATCTATCAGAAACTACAATACAATTATTTTTTTTATGCGTGTGTACGTACATATAATTTGTGAATTGTATTTTAGTGAGTTACGTATTGAGCACAAAATATGTTACCATATACATTAGTCAGAACAGTGGATATATATATTTAATGATTACTTACAGATTTCAGTCTTTTGCCGTATTTCTGTTTTTTAATTGGCTTATTGTGAAATATTTTATTAAGGATGCTGCAGAACCGATTAAGTGTTTCAGACAAAGACGGTCAATTTTTTTATACTTGCCGTCCACTGTTCTATTTTTGTTGTTAGTCAAATCCTTTTACCGCCCACCGGATCCGAATCTTCAAATCGTTTTTTTATATATAAATTAAGATTGTTAAGGTGACTACTGAATTTTTTGATCTCTTCTGGAATTGTATCATATTTTATAGATGATTATTCCTGAAACTGATAAAAACTCATTTAAATAATGGTAACAGAACGTAGTTTCATCTGACAAAATTCTTGCAGCCTACCATGAAGGTTTGAATTGTCCATTTGTGGGTGGTAGGGATCAGTTTAATTATCACTGCTTTATGATTTGTAAATTCTCGAGCGTCAACAAGAAAGACAGATGCACCTAATCGTGATGACTCCATTTCGGTAACCAATATATTATAGATAAAAGCACATCGGGGCAATACCAATCGTGCGTATTTCGAAAACAATCGATCTGCAATTGCAAAGCAAAGCGCTTTACAACGTTTGGTGATTTGAACATTTGCAAATATCTTTGTAAATATCTCAAAGCAAAGATATTTAAACGTTGCTTTTGCACCCTAACAAAGTTAAAGTAGTGAATAAGTTAATGACATACCCTGCAATATATGTGAAAGAGCTATACAAAGCTTCAGAGATCATCTTCAACAATGTGTTGTTTTTTAGCGCTGAAGAGTCTGTTCAGGTCCAAAATCCTGTCGGAGAAAACAGAAATACGGGTTTATAATGTGCCCGTAATACCTATAGTTCTGTATGGATGTGAAACTTGGAGCCTGAATAAGAAAAGTCAATGCAATTATTCGAAAATCTTGAGCATGAATGACTGAAAATAGAGAGTTAGAGACAGAGAAGCCTGGAGGGAAATTATGCAATCGGCCATGGACTTGAATGAATTGTAGCGCCAAATTATAATGTATGAAATATAAAATATTCCAACACAATCAAATACTCGACCTTTAAGTAATGAAATGGACCTATATACATGTGAATCCGATCAAAAATATATTTAAAGTATCATAATAACCATTATTTTACTTAAATTGGTCGACTATATACGAGTACAGGCAGAGAAATTAAATAACATTGTAATCAGCTTATATTGATTGCATTGCGCGTATATGCGAACCTTAATTCGCGTATTTGTAAGGCTTTTTGTAGAAAAATACCAAACACAGTGGAAAAATTGTATTGTAAAATATTTTTAAGAAAAAATCTTTATCGTATTAAAAGTGGAACCTACAAAATTCTTGACGTACTACGTTTCTTCAAAGCTAATCAGTATTTGTTTATCGTTAATTCAAAATAGTTCTTTTTTGTATTTCTATAAATTTACATAATTATATTTAAATTTAGAAACTAAAGTAAATGAAATGTATTTAATATTTTTAAATAAACCTCATTTGAGTGTTATACTCTAGGTTCAGATAATAAGGTACTACATAAAACTTAATATAAAGACGTTTACAAATTTATATATTGCCCTCAGTAGGTCAGTGGGTAGTGTATATACCTTGCAATTAGAGTGACGTGGATTTGAATACCTGTTTTTCATTTATTTCCTCTCTTTACTTAGTTTTTGCACTAAAGTACATGGTGATACCATTTCAGGCGGGTCCGCTACGAATTTAAATCATAAGTGGGGAAAAAAATAAATTATTTGTGCACGTATCAAGAAAGCAACTGCACATAAACGTGGTTACGTATACTTGTGGGTCAGTGTCGAGCTTATATGAAACAAAACTAAACTTACTATTACGAAACTTATTCTGTCCGTGGTTTTCAATTAAATTCAAAATAATCGTAATATAATAGTCCTCCATCGTCTGAGACCTGTGATACTATTTGAGTATAATGGTTTTCTACAAACAATTTCGACTTTAAAAATAATCAATTCAATTTAGCTCAAGAATTAATGCAATAACACATTCAATTATAATCATTTCTCGAAACAGTATGAAATTAATTTGAAAGCAAAAACAACACGAATATTTTTAATGTTTGTAATAAGTACCGGGAAAACATAAAAGCATTATTATTCCGTTAGGTATTTGATAATTTAACCACTGTATGATACGATGTTTGTTAATCAAAAACATTTTATACATTATTCCTGGAATAAACCGAACAGCTGCGAATACGTTTCAAAATAATGTTTTTATAACACGCGATTTACTCATATAAAGAGGTGAGCTCTGTTTTTTTTTATGATTGCATTGGATGTTCTGTTCCACTGTATATCAATTTCAGCACGAGGCCATAAAATGTTTTGAAACATAATATCTACGAAAATCACAGCAATACACGTACAAACTTATGATTCCCTGATACTAGATAATAATAATCTGCAAGAAAATATTAATATTTGTATACCACATAGTATTTCTATCAATTTATTTCGGAAATATTCTATTATCATCATGCTCATATCTGTGTTTTTTTTTCAATTAATGTGTATTTGAGATTTTAATAAACAGTAAAAAGAATTATACACGTAGAAATTGTTTATATGAAGTCTGTTCAAACCCAATCTTGCAAACAACAAATATTAACGAGTACGCACTTATTATCATCGATTGATTATATATTTCAAGTACATTTCACTCATTTTATTTAGTATGGTTTTGGTTTACAGGGATTTGAATTCCGTGATTGCTAAAATTCAAACATATTTTGTCATTTTCATTTGACATAGGTACATCAATCAAATTGTTTGAGTAAATTTTTTTTTAAATATTTGGAAAAAAATATAATGGTGATATTCACATTGTGATGATATTTCAAAACGGATATGATTAAAACAGATGCCATCTACAGAAATCTTTTGACGCATAAAGTGATAATCGATTTTGTTGACATTGTCATGGCTGAATTCTAATCCTAACCTTACCTAACCTAACCCAATCTAATATACTCATTTACAAATGTTTTCAAAACAATAATTAATGTTAGTATGTTTATGTTTCCGCCGTCATATATATGTCAAAAAAAAGTTTTATATATATATAATTATCGAGTTTATTTCAGGATTCTTCTCAATATTACATACGGGTATATGTACCTGGGAGGTAAACTACACTATGTCAAAATGGGACTTTTTCACTACGGCTGTTCAAAGTCATTTTGGTGTTGCTTCCCTCAGATAATATATAACGTAGTGTAATATTCCTTTCTGTCGCCTTTGTAGGTGAATGGACAACGCATCTGACTCACGAGCG
>JAPMAE010004307.1:0-11455 GCA_036584705.1 Rhyacophila sp. 25_7
ATTTATCTATTCGAAATATATATATATATATATACTGAAAACTGGTTAGAGTTATTGAATCGTTTCCTAGGAACTGGAAAGATGGCAGTGTCACTGTGGTTGCCAACCGACATAAGTATTGGAAGAAAGCCAATAGAGCCAACAAGTACATTATATACGTGGAAATAAATTTTCATGCTTAGATGAAAATCTAAAACATCTGTCGACCGTGTACTGCCAATTTTGAGTAAATACTTGTATTTGTAAGCACAGCATTAAAAAAATCCATAGAACACATAGGTCAACATTTGAGTGTCTGAAAAATGTTCTTTTGTGCTTTGATATTTGTTTTATCATTAGTAGCTTATATATTCCACAATTCGCTCCTTTGTTACACGACAGTTAAGTTATTACTGCTGAATTTACTCATAAAGCGTGTTTCTGTAGAAGCTCAATGAAACAATTCGTGTACAAAAAAAATATATTAAAATTTACAAACCGGGAAAAATATAATTAAGAAACTGGGGCATTGAATTAATAATAAAGTTTGATATATCCAACATTATAGTAAACGCAATATCCGGAAAGTATAAAACATAATCCTGTATCTATAATATTGTTTAGCTATATGTAGTAACAATACAATAATTAATTGTTCCAATATAACTTGGAATGTGGCCGAATTTGAAAGTGCACTCAAAATTAACTATAGAAGAATAATAATACGAGGGTAAGGTGAAAAGTTCTCGGCCTAGCAGAAATGGCGTTCCAATCACCAAAAATTTATGTTTCCTGCTTTGGGTGCACGTGTCATGAGTTCGTATGACAATTTTCAACTTGTTCTTTCAAGTAGTTTGTTTACACGAATTTTTGCAGTACACGTTTTGCGTGTTTTTCGTTAAAAAGGATAAACTTGAATATCGTGCGGTCATAAAATTATTCGTTTTGGATGGATTAACCTTCCGAAATTCATCCGAAGTTGACGAAAGTTTACAGGAACTCTGCTCCTCCCATGTCAACCGTTAAAAAGTGGGCAGCTGAATTTAATCGTGGTTACGGCCAAAAACTGTAACAACACCGGAAACCATCGAAAAATTTCATGATATCGTGTTGGACGATGAGCGAGTGAAGGTGAGTGAGATAGCTGAAGCTGTGGGGATATCAGAAGAAAGAGTGTGAAACATCTTGCACACAGAATTAGAGATGCAAAAGCTCTGCGCAAGATGGGTGCCGCATTTGCTTTTGATCGACATTCAGCAACGATTTTCGCAGTACTTTTTGGACTGATTCAATAGGGATGAGACATGGATCCACCACTACAGGCCAGAAATGAAACAGCATTCGAAGCAGTGGGTGGAAGGCGGTGGTTCACTGCCAAAGAAAGCGAAGTCGATCGCATCTGCCGGAAAAGTTATGGGCAGCGTGTTTTTGGATGCGAAAAGGATCCTGTTAATTGATTAACTTGAAAGAGGTAGAGCAATTACAGGCGAATATTACTCCAACCTTCTTGACCAGCTGCCAGGATGCCAAAATTCGCGAGAAGAGGCCTGGCAGATCCTAGAAGGGAGATTATGTAGAAAAATAAAATCATTTTTTAACTGAAAATCGTAGTCAAAAGGCATCAAAGAAAATAAATTGCAAAAACGCATCAAAGAAAATAAATTGCAAAAACTCTTATTATTATGATAAAACTAATAAGGAATATTAATTTAGTTGCCATCACACTCGAAAGACACATAACTGTCTTCTTAATTTAATTAATGAGAGGTTTACACAATAATTTACATTTGGACGATTTGATCATAGATTATGGCAACAATTAATAAATTTAAAAATAGAAAAGATAAAATACGCTGATTTCCACATCTGGCAAGTAATAGATTGTTTTGCTGATTGCGATTAGTTGAATATGTAAATCCCGAAGAACGAACTAGTTGCTAGTGGGCTGAATGAAAACTTTTGTTCAGTAACGGAGTTCAAATCTTCACACACGATTAATTGAACAATCACCTAAATGACAGTGGAGTAGCTAAACCATGCAAAGTACACGGGCTCAATCCGTTAGGGGCCCCTAAATAACTGGAGACAACATTACCAATGCGATAGGGGTCTTTTTGTAAATTTTTCATGAAAACCTGGAATGAGGGAGGGGGTGAAATCCGAAAATATAGATACTTTTCAAATGCTTTTCTTTATTTAGACGAAGTATGGACCTTTTTTTTTTAACATTTCTTGTGTTTTTATAAAAACAATATTGTGACCGCTAGATTGGATTGAATTGGCCTTTCCGTAGTTTTTGCATAGGGTCCCAAAAGTTGTAGCAACGCCTCTGGGAAACAATACATTCAGTGTAAAATAGAAATATTATGTCGATAGAGGAGAAATTATTTTGATCAAAAATCAAATCGTGTAAGCATATCGCGTTGCTCACGTTTGGACCTCGAGTGTGTAACCGCCTGGTTTGTGAACCAGTTCACAGAAACCTGCAAACCTTTCTCCAGAAAATTTCACATTTTAATACCGTAAGACGTCATTGATAAATATGTCCTTGAAATACACATTTTCGCTTAGGCACGTAGCAGACACTGCAAGGCGGGATTCCTAGTGTTTTATAGTTTATTACTAATAAGGTCGTTATATGTAGGTAGGTAGGCAGCTGTTAATTTGACATTATTGAAGGCAAAGATTAAATGTGACTCCGGTTGCCGCCAAACTACCGATATTTTAGCGAAGTGGAAACGTATAACAACTAATACATTAAATAAATATTTACACTTGATCACGTCACCACAAGTGATTCACAACGTGTTGGCAATGTAGGCTTCTTATCGAGAATCTCACTCATAAATCTACGCATGTCACATTACGGACCAAGTGATTTGATAAAACTCACTTCTAATCTGAAGCATGAAACTCGATATGTTTTATTTCAAGGTAAAAATGATCTTTTTGGTTATAATTGAGGGTGGTTAACGTACAACAGTGTTTTCGGGGATTTGACACAGCCATTTAAAGTAATGCGATCGATTTCAGTGACATTTTTCTACAATAACATAAACATTGTTGTAATTTGCAGGCGAAAAGCCTCACAAGGCAATGTGGAAGTGGTAATATATTGTGCAATATTTGTGCTTACCTGTGAAAGCCACCCACTGGGTTGGCTTCGGTTTTTCGGCGGAATCTTGAATGTTTAGATACACTTGTAACGAAAAAACGTTATCACAACTATTAGAAGCTAACGGGCGAGACAGGCGACGCGAGAACGCGCAACGATCGCGCCCAAGGTTCAAGATGTCGTCGTAGAAAGACAGAGAAAGGGATAGCGACCGGGAGCGAGAAGAAGGATGTAATAGCAATATTGCCACACTTGGGAAATGTTTCGTTAAATTGATATGTAATTTTTAAATCGATAGTATTTATTTAAAAAAAACAATAATATTAAGTGTATTTTGTAATATAATTTAAAATACAATTTAGGCCTGGAGTTTTTTAAATTTCGATATCATCAATTATTTTTTTGCTAAAGTCCTTTGATCTTGCAAATAATTATAATTTAGCTCTTTTTTTAAAATATTTTTTGTGTATAATATGAATGTAGAATCAATTTCTATGAGATGGAAAAAGACCCAAACCTTAGATTGAACTTATATTAAATTGTCTATGAGTGTGCGGTTGGTTCTCCTGTCAGAGCAAAGCGCCAAGTTTTATTAAGACCATTTGAAATTGGTACGTCATTTAATTTTGTTTGTTAGCTCCAACGCAACGCAAAACAATCGATATTCTAGTTAGCGCAAGTTATTTTATTCTTCGTTGAATGACAATACTGAATGACAAGCATTCATTTCAGGGCTCCACACTCATTGGCATGTTAATAAAACCGCAAATTTTGTGCAAAACAAAATTAAATAATTTACCAAGTAATATTGAACGTGTGATGTGTTTTGTTAATGTTTGGTATATGAACCATCAAGCTTGACTTACTGTAAAAACAATGAAAACGGTACCGATAAAATATTTTAGTCCCACACCTACTGATTCGTAATCCAACAAAATTTGCGGAAGTGGATACCTGTCCCAAATTCTATAATACATAACCGGTAGTTTGTATTGCCGACAACGAATCAAAATATTAAGCTAAAGACAGTAATGCAGATTGTAAATTATAATGTCGTTGGATAACGAAGGGGTTTTTGATAGAACGAGTTCAGGAGATGGACCGGAAGCAATATTGCATAGAAATGAAGGTGTGTTAAATCAAGTTCGCAAAAAAACAACATTAATCGAAGAAAATAACAATGAAATTGATTCGCTTGCGATAGATTTTGACGAGATGGGAAATATTACTGATAAATTTAAATGTAAAGTTAAAAACAATGACGGAAATGACTCGGGAGATTTTCACCATGAAGTGAAAAACGATCGTCGAGATGATTCGATTGCAAAAAGAATAGAACCAACAGATGTTTTTATAAATTCGCATGATAATATTGAAGATGATTATAGTTCTGATGATTTCGAAGATGACGAAGAAGAACTACCACCAAATACTATAAAGCCGACCAAAACCCAATCGAATATCTCAAGTGCCACAAAACAAGAAGTTTTAAATAAAATTAATTCTCCTAACATATCTGCAAAGTATGTATCTAATGCAAGTATACCACTAAAAGGACCAAAAATGTCACAATCTTGGCAACAGAACCAAGGTAGCAATCTTCACCATTGTCATTCAAACGTTATAGTTGAAAATGTACAAATTATCGAAAGAACATCCTCCAGGGTGAGCTCAACGAAGAGGTAATGCATTTTTATTGAAGCTTAATGTTCTATACGTAAAACCCACTATATAATACATGTAAATATTATTTACATGCATATTGCAGTCTAAAAATAATTGAATATGTGTACAAAACAACATATCTAGTATTAATATTATTTCTTAAATATTTTCCCGATCATTCTTCCTCATATACGACAATTTAAAATTAGAAAACGAATTATTATTTCATTGAATTAGATTATGTGCTATACCTAACGTTTTGGAATGTGGCTTTTCAGAATATTTTTGGGAGTTGAAAGTTATTGTTTTCACTAAATACACATTATATATTACATATAATTGTATAGTTTGGGTAAACGCCAATTATAAGGCAGAATAGACAATTAAAAATTATATATTTGAAACACAGCAGTATCAAAATGTACATATTTTAGTCGATTTCAAACAATGTTTTCAGTAGGACAGAGTAGAAATATTTTTCACTGATATGCGATTGATTTGATATTAATTTTTAATGCACGTTCTACTCGTATGTAGGCCCGTGGTGATACATTTTTTATGAATTTTCACTGACTATGATTGTATAATCGATAATTCTAAGCCCCATAGACGTGCACTAAAACGAGTATTCCATAAAAACGATAGTAGTAGAATCAATATTTTTTATAAATTTATTTATTCCGGTGAAACAACATAAGAATAATAAAAATGCAGTTTGTAAAAAGTTTCTTTGAGAGATTGTATTTTATTAAAGTATCATTGATTTCGTAGGTTACACCATTTTCAACTCTAGAAACAATATTCGAAGCTGTTCTAGATTTTTTTAAATATAGTATATGTATATTAAAAACATGTGGAAACTGTGATATTATTTGAATATAATTCCACGAAGGACTAGTAAATAATAAAAAATCAGATTTATTTTGAGTTATCCCTTTTCTGTTTTCAATTGCGTTTTGAATCTAGATCATTTTAAATTGTATACTTAAAATAAGTAAAATATAGTCGAAAGCAATATAATTGTGATAATATATAAGACATACAGATTCGATCCCGTTATAGCGAATTTTGTGAGAGCTTAACAGTATTTTTGCTGAAACTTCATTATATCCTATAAACAAGAAATTGTACAAAAGTTGTATTTTCATATGATACGAATATTTAAAAACATTAACTATAATATTATATCAACATTCTCCGAACATAGTTACTACTTGCCTACTTCACATTGAAATGTATTTCTTTAAAACGAGTTTCGTTGTTCATACATTGTTTTTATTAACTATGGACATTTCGTCTACATCTATAAAAAAAACAGTTGTCCTGAAATGTTCGTTGTATCAGAATTGGTAGACAATGTGATTTATCTATGTGTGAATGAATATACTTACGAGTATATACTTCACCAAAATAATCAAGAACGCCGCCACTGCACGAGTATATCTTAGTGTCATTGTCCATCAACAGAATATGAGTACATTGAAAACTAGCCCAACATTTTTTTAGGAAAATACGTAATTACGTAAATGCTTCATACTAAATAACGATTTGTAGCTATCCATTAGTTACGATATAATATTATTTGAATAAACGGTTTATAATTCAGAATGGCGGAAAATATTGAAAACTTTTTAAATTGAGTTTAGTTATGAAAATTTCGATACATAATTATTGTCTAACCTGATTAGTAGACAATAAATAAAGCAACAAAAAAAAAACCGTAGTTTTTCCTTTCGAATTATTTTGAAGTACAGCGTATGATTAGTACGATTTTTTATGCAACGGCCTACGGCCGCGTTCCTCGGAAGCCTAGAACTAACAACGATCGCTCGAAAGCCCCAAGAAGTGGTGGAGCTTCTAAATTTGGTAGCGATCATTCACAAACCATAATCTTAGCCCTAACTCACAAAATATTCCGACCCAACGAAAAGAATCAACCCTTGATGCGTCTAGTTACAAAAAGCGATATAAAGCACATTTCAATATTTTCGGTAAACAATGTTTTTATATTTCAAGGTCAAATTTTGTTTTATATTAAGATTATTTATTTTCATGTTATTTTATGTTTAAATTAGAACAAAATAACGGCGTTTATTAGCTGATAAATATTAAAATTAAATAAATACTTAAATGCGCACGAAATCAACCAGATTTGAAATATTCTAATGCATGAATATTTCATTTTTTATTTTTTTCATAGGTTTATATTGGAGGTTGGAACATAAAAGTTTCACATATATGTAGTGTACAATTATGCGTAGAATGCGAATGTATCGCTTTCTCGATTTCGACAAAATGTGCTTATATCGCTTTTTGTAACCAGACGTTTCACTTGCCAAATACACGTACCATACAAATGATACGGATAGGGGCCTTGGGTTCAGGTACCAAACAACATCACAAAAGTCTAAAGCAGTGTAAATCGGTTAATTAACATGAAACTGGGTCCAAAATATCTTTTCGTCTTAATAGATATCTAAAAAGCCGCGAATCTTCTTTTATATACAATAAGTAATAACGGCCATAAGATTATACATTAATAGTTTATAACAGAGCACACATTTGGTGCACAATTGATTAAAACTTGAGTTATCAAATAAAAACGAATACAGAGATAAAGACAGAAAAATATTTGTTTTTTATTTAAAAATTTGATACCGTATTTTTTTCATTACATTTACAAATTGTTCAGTTCGTTCAAGAATAAATTATGTAAATGAAAATTAAAATATTTTGAATTGCCTCTAGAGTGAAAAGTTTTTTCTAACGGTTGGTATAATAAATGCATGTATTTAAAATGGTACTTATCCTACCACGTAAGTGTAAATGCGACCAGCGGTAGCCTTGGACTATTTGTTTATTATATTGATGTTCATATTATGATCGTCCAGTTCATTAGGCAGACATCTCCAAATAACCAGTTTTGAGATATTGAAAAAAACAATATTTTAATGGTCACCATAAATTAAATATTACTTACAGATTATAATAAAACTTTGAGAACATACAAAAATAACACCATAGAATATTCAATTTTTTGTTAATTCTTTACTAGTTTATCGGCATTGTCTCTTTTTTAGTGATATATTGGAATAATCTGAGTACTGAAATAGACAAGAGTGCAATATTTTACATATAACTGCATATTTAACTCAAATTTCATTTTTTGGAGTTGTCTGATTAAAAAACTGGACGATCAATATGTACATACGAAATGTGCATGGTGAATGAAAAATTAATAAATTAAAAAATACATAGGCAATGAATAGGTCAAAAATATCTGATATAAATTCAGAACTAACATTCTACAGAAAACTATTTCATGAAAACATATCACCAGTCATAATTTATCTTGTATTTCAAACTACCAGTTACATAAATACACCTATGCTTTGTTAATATTGATATCCTCTTTTTGGCAATGAAAAATGATAACAGTAAAAGCGTTCTATTTACATTGAATTGGAAAAAGATTAAATGCCGAAATTCTTATGGTTTGATATGCAATTTATGTACACTGACCTGTGTTCATTTCCTTTTGGGCCTCCATGTCGAGAAGGGGTTTATCGTGTAAACGAAGGTAGACTTGAATGGCCGTACGGGCAGCTCGAAAATAAAAAGGATGCGCTCGCAGCACGTCTTCGAGTCGCATGAGACCCACGTACGAGCGCAGTGTCATCTTGCGCAAGCAGTAGGAGTGGAAATCAAACTGGTCTTCGATTATTTCTGAGAAGTGCTGAATGGGCATAAAAAGAGAAGTAGATTAGTTGAAATATTGGATCAGGTCATTTGGAAACTATGAATCGACTAAGTAATAACTGTACATTTTTCGACACTGTTTGATTAATATGGGAATACATGTATGCTTTATTTTCTAAGCCATTCTTCTATTTTCAAATAAAATGTTATAATTTTTTAAAATATAAATCCTAAATATATCTATCAATGATATGTAGAAGTCATAAAAATTATATCACATATTTTTAGGATAGAAAAAATATGTAAACATTATGAAAAAATAAGTTAATAAAAAAAGTTGATGAAGCATTGAAAAAAATTGAGGGGTGTGGTGTAGAAAGTTCATAACCCACACTTAGATATAATTGCTTTTAATTTGATTTTTGGCCTATTTATTTACCATTTTACACTTCCTCATTAAAAATTATTTTTTTTGAAAAATCCATAGATGCCTAAAAAGTAATTTTGGTAACCCCTGATATATTTTTTCAGCAATAGTTAAGAAACTTTCAACTGCGGTTATTAGAGAACTGTCTCATTGTGGGTTACCAACTTTTTACACCGCACCCCTCAAATCTCTTATGCTCTTCCTACAATCATTACAAATATTGTAAACAAACAAAAGGTTTATTTATATTGCACTGTTTATAGAAAAACATAAAATGTCACATAAATCAGTCCTATTGGGTTCAAAATTTTCATGAGTGTTCCTTTGATACAGAAACGCATAAATGTCAAATAAATCAGTCCTATAGTTTCATATTTCTCACACTGGTATTTTTTTTATAATGAAATGGGAGCTATACCCCACTTGATAATTTTAAACACACTCATACCAATTCGGATTAAATTGATAAGGGTGTGAAAAAATTAACTGGCTAATCAAAGGGTTAAGATGTTCAAACTGTAACACGCACTCTAAAATTAAATTCAATAAAGGAGCAAGCAAAACTACCAAGGGCTAAAGAATTTACGAAACAGTATTTATAGCTCCTTGAAAGTATAGTGAATAATATACGATACCAAAATTGATCAGGGTAACTGACTGAAGAGAAAAAGCTAGGAGGGCAGTAGCGCGGAGCCAACAACAATAGTATTATAAAGAAGAGTATATTCTAGCACTCTACCGTGTACTTACTCTATCAACTTCGTGTGCTTTCTTTAATGCATCGCCCCAACGTTCGAGTTTCTGATATGCTACAGCGCATTCCGTCTGGTACCACATACATTGCATTTCATTTAAATTGTCGGTTGCTTCCACGCCTGAAAGTAAAATTAAAATAAGAACGCTTTATAAATAAAGTTTGACATAACCCATATTGAAAGCATTATAAGTACGCCAAAAAACAAAACCAGGTTATCTAAAAAAAATGTGAGGTGTTCTTTCAATAGATGCAGTAAAATTATTTGTAAGCATATTACTTACTAATAGAAAAATGGAATTGGTATACATAGTAAATTATCCAAAGAATAATAATAGATATCGAGAGCTTAGAACCAGAAAGGGGTAACATGAAATTTGGACAAAATTACATCCGAATGCCATAACACGCATTTTACCACTTTTATTTAGTGCTAGAGCGATGAATCTGTATTTACTGTACAGCCATGTTATGCCATCTCGCCTTATCGAAACAAATTAATACCACTCTAGTGTTAAAATGCCACATCACATCAAACGTGCACATCCCCTGCAAAATAATATTTTTCTTGTTATGTCATTCTGGCTCTAAGACTTCGATATAATTTGATTCTTGAAGATTCAAATTCGCAATTATAAATACAACGACATCTATACAAAAGTGAATGAAAAATAACAACATTACAAAAGCTTCTTGTTAAAACTAGTATTTGTTTAAGACAGAAAATGAGAGATGGAGCCTTTAAATAAAAATATAAAAATACCCCACAAGCTAGTTGAATATATTTTTTTAATTAACTTTTAAAAGGTCGTAAGTCAAGGTCAACTAATGAATATCTGTTCTATAATCCGTGATTAAATATTCGAGTCGTCGAGTTGCAAAAAGCGTTCTGGACGAATTTTTATGAAAATTACATATGAATGCCATCTTCATTAGCATAAAATCTATAAAATCGGCCGGGTGAGAGTTTCAAATTGTGTTCTATTTCATTAGAAAATCATTTAGAAAATTCGGGTCACTTGCAAAAACCACTCTATTCAGAACTAAATTTCAAAAATCGAAATAAGTGACAACACTTTTTCGTCATGTACTTGAAAACTTGAAAAAGCTTCCAGAATGCTATTTCCAACTCGACATCTCATTTGTTTTATGACCAATTTGGCAATCATAAGGAGCAGTATCGCTTCAATAATATTTTATAAAAGTAAACATTCTGTACTTTTATATTATTTTCTTTTATTTGAATTGACTTATGATAGAATGAAGCATCTACGGTTGATTTGTGAATACAAACCTTCTCTGGTAAATTTGGAACACATGTATTCAGCAAACCAGACACGTCCATCTCTGAGCATGTATTTGGCACACTTGCTGTTGATGTATCTATCGGCTGTATCCAGAGCTTGCGCTTCTTCCAACCACCGGTATGCTTCTGCAGGGTTACCAGCGTGCTGAAAATAACAAAATAATCATTGACAATATCGTGTCAATCGTAGAATTATAGGTCATAGACATTACGGATGGCGCACGACGCAAAATATAATAAACACTCACTTTGTATATCCTCCCCTTGGTGACAAACAACTCGATAAGGGTGGGCGTATGTTCTATCGCCATGTCGATGTACTCTATAGCCTTGGAGGTGTTTCCGAGGTGATCATAATGTTGTGCCGCGTAATAGTATGTCCAAAGCAAAGCGCTGGCCGGTTGGCGCACCTCCCCCTCTTCTTTGGAGAACTTAGCGTTGTCAGTTAGGCACTCTATGTATTGCTTTAGAAGACACTCTATCGTTTCCACCTTTGATTTGTCAGCATAC
>JAPMAE010004313.1:0-13621 GCA_036584705.1 Rhyacophila sp. 25_7
TCCGCGACCCTTTGACCTCCGCTATAATGAAAATTTATGGCAGATATACTAATGGATTAATGCGAAGATCACCACTAAAAATAGAACAAACAACTTTCCTCTGTATCAAAGAAAACTTGTTATTTTTAAATACTCACAGAATAAATATGGTTTGAAACAGTGCAACAGAATTTTTTCTTGTAGCAAGATTTTATTTTTCTTTTAATGTCTATAAAAGGCCAAACGTCGTAATTAGTCAATTTCTTATTATAGTATCATTATGGATCCATATACGAATTACTGGGAGTATTGTATGCAAATTGATGACCGATTTGTAGATGTATCCTTTAGAAAACTTCATGACATTCGATGATAAAAATATACGAGTACTAATACTTCATTTTTTTAACCATATCATGTCCCTTAACCGGAGTGTATGTACATCACACGAGTCCCTGCCTACTTGCATATTCTGCATGTTCCCATATCATGCGGGCATTTCGCGATTTCAATGAATTGTAAATGGTATTCAATAGGCTCTTGGGTAAATTTTTTTGTCATCAAATCAGATTTTTTTTATAAATACTTGGTAGCTTTAAAGTTATAGTTGATAAATATTTCTGATTATTATCTTGTCTTATTAATTATATATTATATTCTAAGTTTACGAGGGATTAAAGTTATATGGGGCTGAAAAATACTTCATTCAGGCGGTGAGTCTGAATTTTTTTAAATATCTTTGATCAATATTATGAAAAGGTCGTTATAAGCTCGTTTTCGTATGGTACTGCGCTTAAGATCAGGCTGGACTGCTGGATTACTACAACAAAACGCAAGGATGGCAGAAATAATGATTTGTAAATCCAATTTTCAAGAGTAATTCTGAGTAACTCATGAATCTTTCATTTTCTAGTATTAAGACAATAAGTTATTGTATATTGTGAATGTGTTATTATAAACTTATTGCCGAATCATTAAAAACGTGTGTGAACGTGCATACATTTTGTACGATTTTAATTTCAGCACCCTCGAGCGATATTATTAAAAAAAAATCATTTTCGTGCACGTGTTGTTAGGTTTTGCATAATACATACATATCACGTAATGCCGCGCCTTTTAAATTATTTTTTCTCGTAAATGTAATCAATTATTTACAAAAAGCGAACACAATGGCACATTTAAACAAAGAAAATCTACAAAACACTGAGCGAATTAGCTTTGTATTGTGTTATATTGACAGAACATTAAAGAAAATCGCTACACAGGTATTTTTAAAAAATAAAA
Organism: Rhyacophila sp. 25_7; assembly: GCA_036584705.1. Classification (NCBI taxonomy): domain Eukaryota; kingdom Metazoa; phylum Arthropoda; class Insecta; order Trichoptera; family Rhyacophilidae; genus Rhyacophila; species Rhyacophila sp. 25_7. The sequence continues at coordinate 1,264 of JAPMAE010004313.1, forward strand.
CATAGAAAGTAAATTCTCCTTTGTACAGTTAATAACTTTAAATTACAAAAAAAAAACAGACAATTTCGTAAAACTTTTAGTCGTTTTTAATTTTGCTTAAAGCTGTTTCTGCTTTGGATTGAAAGCAGTGTCGGATTATGCTTTGTAAAATTCTTTAAAACTAAATTAAAGCAAGAAGTAGTACGATAATAAAAGGATTATATAATTGTTCCATCATTTTCCATGAATACCTGAAGGTGTTTTAGTTTCAATTTAATTATAATATAATAAAGGATATTTAGACATAAACTATGTTAACAAAGCAACCTAAAACTCGTACTGGATTAACAAAGCTTTGAAAATGAATCAACATATCATCGGTGTACTGTCTGAAAACGTAGTCAGAAAAGACTGTTTTGAGGAAAATGATTTTTAATGTTTGAGTCTTTTACATATCGACTATGTTTAAGCAAAGAGCTTAATCCTCAGTTTTTTTAAAAGTTCTTTTATTTGAGAATCATAATGTATGATGATATGTCAAAAGAAATTAAGCTAAAAATTCTGGATTATCGAAATTCAGCTTTAGATTATTAAAAAAGAACAACCTACTAAGTTTGTATAGAAAGAAAATCGCAATCAACTTCTATTTTATTAGTTTTTCCTTTAATAAGTTTTTTAATAATTAGTTCAGGAAAAAATCCCTAATTCATTGATCATCGTACACTTCCAATTTGTGTTATTGAGATTAAAACACGTTTTTCGTGCCTCCTATAAAATTTGTTCTGTGAAGGTTAATCCCTTTTAATTAAACATGGTCGATACATTTAACGATAATATGTTAGGGCAACTGGGACTGTAAGTCAAGTAATTAGAATAAACCTAGAAACACTTAATATTATCAGCCAAATAATCTTTAATCGGTAATAGATGAAATCTGTCATTTTTTAAAACGTGTTTTGGTGAATTAAGTAAAAAAATGCTTTCCACATTTTAAAGGAAATACGATACACGCATTTTCATCTACAATATTGGAAATAGACCAATTATGTTTCAGCTTATAGAGTATTTTATTGAAATATTACGTAAGTATTGATAGAATCCACCCCTGGTAAATAAATGGCGATCAAGAAGATGGAGCAGAAAAAACTGGTTAATTGATTTTAGTCCGGGCGCATTTGTCTCGCTGTTTTCAGACAAGAAAGTACTTACTACCTCCTAAATTAGAAAAGGGTAAAATAAGCGACGGGAATAGAAAAGACAATGAGAAGAAAAATATAAGAAAAGGAAGATCGAAATATAAGTGCTAACGAGTTCTCAGTTGGGATTATATTAACTTGTTCGTCGTACTGCAGAATTGGTGTGATAAAATGGGAGATAATTTGCACAGCCGTAGGACGATTAGGGGCATTGCATTTGTAAAATAGATTCTGAAATTGGTATAAAATGACGAAACAAATCTTTGTCGTACAATTTTTTCAATATTGGATTATATATTTTTTTTTATTTTCTGTTTAGGGGTCGTCCATAAACATTGAAACTCTCTTGAGGGAGTCGAAGGGTGACCATCAACGTCTACATGGCGTTAAAAACGGGAAGGGTGGGTACATTTTTAATGTTACATAACACTTTCTCTCTCAAAAAGTGGAACGGGGATGATTATAAATTGAATTCCTAATTAACCTTGTGCCAGACATGTCACAACATGGTAAGCTGTGAAGTTTTAAGTAAAAATAGAACGTCAATATATTTTTAAAAGTATATTGAATGTTTATTTATCGTAACTTTGTTTTTAATTACTACTGTTTTTAATTTAATCGTATCTCTGTACTTTTATATTTAAAATCATCTAAAATAGCCAATTTTTTCTAGAAAACTACGTTTTAAGTTGTGCGAGTTAACTCGCTTCTGGTACTCAATCGGTTAATGTGGAAAGTTGTGTAACCTAAAAATGTGATTGATTAAGTGTCTACTTATGTACGAGTCTGTACGGGTAGTGACTTTCATGCGAGTAGGTCACTTAGTGACCCGCGTATCACTGATTCACTGATATGATTCGCGAAAAAAGTATGTACGTGTATTATTATTTTAATACTGAATTCTAGAGGTCTAGATTTATCGTGCCTTATAACATGGCCCGCCCATCTGAGTCAATGTTGGGAGTAAATTGCTCGCGAAGCTCGGCATTATTGCGCATGCGAAATCTTTGATTTTCTTTGACTAATCCGTATATTCTTCGAGTATTTTATTTTCCAATACTTTCATGGCTTCTTCTTGTTTCTCCGTAAGACAACGAGTTTCACGTCCATACAGACTTCTAATAAGAATAGTATAAAAAAATTGTTTTAGCTAATTTTTTAGTTCTTATTTATATTTAGAGACAATTGGGATCGATCAAATTTTGCTTCGTGATCGTCCGGTTGGGAATCCTTACTATAAACTACTGTAAAAAACAGCATCATTTATAAAAAAATGTGGAAATTCATGACAATATTAAAAAAATCCTTTTTCCTTTTCCGTCACTGTTTTCAAATCTTTTAACAGATCAGGCAAAGTGAACTCCGCAATGAAACTTTTCCCTGCAGGGAAGTAAGGAAGTGATAATAATTGCTATCTGTTTAGCGATCCGATCAGTATTTCACGACTCAGAACGCCGAGTGTTAATTCGAATACACTCTCTTAACACTTAGCGACGCTCCATGTCATTTCAAATGCATTTTTTAAAAATATGTTATCAATAAATCATCGATAAACATTCTTGTCAGCGAGCAATCCACTTTATGTGTTTTCATTGGAATACTTCATTTCTGAGTGTTATCAAGTATGAAAAACAAATAGTAGTTTAACACTATAAAATGATCTTGTATCTAATGAGGTAAATGTATCTATGATGTAAAAAAACTGTGAAAAGAATCTTCACATTCTGAAGATCCATATGCTTAATATCGGAGCAGAAATAGTTAAAAGAAAGAATGGCAAGGGAGCAACAAAATTAGTTAGTGCTTAGTTTATCTAAGGGTCTTACTTAATTCGACCCTGCACAGTATTATTTATTTTTAATAATAAATATTGAATTTCACCCATATTTGTTTATAATGAAGATACGTAATGATATAAAAATTATGTACCGGTTCCTGCAAAGGTGTCTTTTAAAAGAATGAACAAAATTCTAGGATAAATTGTTAAAAAAAAAACTTGAGAAAAGACATGACAAGTTGAGAATAAATTCCAATAAAGCGAAAGAAGAAGTTCTCAGCGCAGCCTAGCGATGCACTTGTGAAGTTTTGAATGAATTATGTAAATACTAAAAACAAATATAGATGGCGCTGCAAAGGAAAACTTTCAATCGCTCGATAAACTTGTTGGGAGAAACATTTTTCAACTTGGCGTAATAAAAACGTCAAGATAACTTTTTGACCCGAATCCTGAACTTTCCAGAATTCAATTTTCAATTAGTTGAAAATGTTTCGTGGATTTTTTTTTACTTACGAATAGAATTTTGTCAATATTTTCGTTTCGAGGTATTTTTTTAACAAACTTTAAATATACACTTGTTATAAATAAACGTGAATAGCATTTTCTCATCAGTTAGTTGAAAAGTGGTATTATTTGAGAATCACATTGCACATAACTAAATAAAGGTTCTCTCAAAAGGAATTAAGCTGAATATGCCAAATTATTATCTAATTCAGCTTGAGATATTGAGAAAAGAATAACCTACTTAGTATACTCGTATGTGGATAGGAAAAAAGCGTAAACCCTAAATTTTAATGATTTTCCTTTATTAACTTTTTTAAATTATCAAATAAGGAAAATAAAACAGCAATTTATTGGTCATTATCCATTTTAAATATGTGTTAATGTGACATTGACTAAAAATCATTAAGAAACGTTTTTTCTGCATTCTTTAAAATTTGTTCCATGAAGTTAATTTCTTTTGGCGAAAATGATAAATTATTATCGAAATTTAGCTTAAGATTTTTAAAAAAGAACAACCTACTAAGTTTGTGTCGAAAGGAAAAAAAAACATTAGCCTTCAATTTTAATGATTGTCTTTAATATTTTTTAAAATTATCAGATTAGGAAAATAAAACACCGATTTATTGGTCATCATGCAGTCCAAGTTTATGTTAATGTGGCTTTAACTAAATATCATTAAAACACGTTTGTTGTGCCCCCTGTATTTTTTTTCTGTAAGGGTTAATTCCTTTAGCCTAAATACGGTCGATATTATTAGAAAAATTTGATCTTTTTTAAGACGATGGGATAATAGAGCATGGGTTACAAAACTTTTTGAGGAACGGGTCGGAAAATTTCAAATAATATGTTGACATAATGAAAGATAGGTATTATTGGAATCAGATATGTAAATAATATGTAAACAAATATATTTTTATAGTATATATCAGTGTTCGCCAAACCACGGCTCTCCAAAGATTTTCATCCGGCCCCTATATTTGTTTAGGCAAGCAATATAAAATAATGTTCTAATGGAATTTCAATTAAAATATTTTTTATTCGGATCCCCATGTTTTTAAAAATTTCAATCCGGCCCGTTTCTCTAAAGTTTAGTGACCACTGATGTACATACATACGTGGTAAATATTCGAATTGTGGCCTTTTTAAAATGAAAAATTTACATGGTGAATGTGGAACAGTTGAGATTGTCAGTTGAAAATGTTGGTTAAATAAAAACTATCATGATTAAAAAAATATATATTTTGAAGAATTACGTGTAAAAAACTGTAGCGATCAAATGAATATATTTTCAGTTTCGTTCTCGACAATTTTTGTTGCTTCTTTCTTATTCAAATGTATACCAAAAAAGAAAGTTATCCGGTACTTTTTAAGTAAAAAAAATGAATGAAGAAGTGTAAAGTGGTTAATAAATAGACTAAAAATAAAATAAAATGTAATTCTACATAAGTGTGGTATACCAACGTTCTACACCACACCCTTCAATTATGTTTCAATTCGGGGATATATGTGAATTTTATAAAAAAAATATTGTAAAAGACGCTAATATGTATAAATTTCCTGTAAAATTCATGCAAATATCAACGTCTACCTATGGGTAATAATATCTCACACAAAGTAGTCTATAGACGTGTTGAAAATTGCATCCGCCGAGAGACAAAGCGATATAATTTTCTGCGAAACGTTGGGGTGGAGAAAATGTCCACAGAATGTAATATTTTCAGCTGACACTATACATTGATTTCAATGCAACCCCAACGCGGAATAATTAATGCCCACCCCGCGCCACTGTGATTCGCCATCATTAATTACGTGTCGCCTTTGTCGGTGCGGTCAGCAGCGTCTCGTGAATTGAAGCTTTATTTTCAAATAATATTAAAGGCTGTGCTCCTACAAAAAAACAAAAGAGAGCTTTAATCAGCTTTCGGGTATACTTATTAACAATTTGTTTAATGACAAAAATCCAAATCTTCTGACATTATTTGATTTTAATTTTTTTTTTATTATAACCACCCTTCTTGCCATATCGACCGTGCTTAGGTAAAAGGGATTAGCCCTCAGAGAAAAAATTACAATAGGCACAAAAAATGTGTTTTAATGATTTATAGTGAAATTCACATTAACACAAACTTGAAGTGCGTGATGACTGATTAAAAAAATATTAAAGTAAATATTATTGAAAATGATGTTAATTTGTATTTTCTTTCCACATAGGCTTTTTTTTCAAAATCTAAAGCTGAATTTCGATAATAATTCGGTATGTAAATTTATTAATGATTAATTTCATTTGAGAGAACGTTTATTTAGTTCTGTACATAGTGATTCTCAAATAAAAGCACTTTTCAAAAAACTAAGACTTGAGTCCTTCTGCCTAAACAGAGTCGATATGTATTCAGTGAAAATATTTAAAACGAAGATGTTTAAAATGAAAATTTTGTAATACGAAACAATGTTTCAGCCCTGACAAAAAAATTGCTCTGTTGTCACACATATGAAGTCTCAAAATAACCATTTATAGAGCTTCAAAAACTTATGCCTTCAGCGAATTCTGGGGATGCATGGTATAATATACGCAATGATCATTCAGCCTTTTATCTTACCCAAATTGAAGATAGGACGTTGAACTTGGCTAAACCATGTGCTTAAATGTTTATTCGTTTGTATTGTAGTCAGGACACGAACCCGAAACGGTTGAGCTAATATTTGACAATTATTACTCATAAAAAAACTGTCTTCACAACAAAAGAAAACAAACTGTATCTTTTGGGGATCAATGTGCTTCGTTTCGGAGTGGATATGGTTAAATACGAAGCCATGTGCTGAGAATGCCTGTATTGTGAATTGCATCTCAACTCGGCATGCCTCTCCTTCAAGCCAACTTAATTCTTCCGTTCTTGGAAGGTATTGAATATATTCGGATAAGTTACGGAATGACGGCATGACAAAGGAAGACGCAAAAAGATTGGTCGGTGAAAGTGACTAATGGAGATAACACGCGGTTTCCATATGCTCTGGATAAAAGGTATGAAATGAAGAAGTACAAATTTTCTATATTCTAATAAAAAAAGATTTTACATTACAAAAGTATGCAAAAATAATTAGACGCGAGCGTTTAAATAAACGAAATGATATCCAATATAGAATAATTTGTAGATATTATGATAAAAAAAAACAGTGGAAAAAAGATTTTTTTTTTTTTTTTTTATATTTAACATGTTTTACATTCTTCGTTATTGCTTGTGTTTTTCTTTTGGTAAATATGAAGTCTGTCCAGTGTGATGTATTACAAACTATAAATGTATCAATTTTAGATCCTTAACTTTGTTATTACGAATTTAAATCATTTTTTTTTGTATATGTCATTTTTAGCAATATAATTGTATAATAGTGTACTCTTGATTTTCCGCGCACAGATTATCTGTGCTTAAATAAAATGATATATTATCAATTAAATGACTTTCCCGTACTGGTCTCCTCAAATCTCTGCTAACGAAGATAACGAATTGATCGGTTTCTGGAAGAAAATGATGATACTGTATGCATTTCACAAAGAGCTCGCTATTCGAATAGGACTTGCTGGAGCAACCTTCAACTCCATGCAAAATGTTGAGGACTCACAGCTGTTCTCGGTTAAAACCAAATATCGCCTTTTCAACGCTTGCATACTGATGGTGCTGCCTTATGGCAGCGAATCATGACACCAAATAACCGTTTACTGAGCTTCGAAAACAGATGCTTGCGGCGAATTTTGAGAGTGCGGTGGTATGAGTATACGCAAATTGAGGTGATAAGAGAACGGATAATGCAACTTCTTAGCACATCAAAGATGAAGATGAGGCATTGGACTTGGCTTGGTCATATGCTGAGAATGCCTGAATCGCATCTCAACCGGGCATGCCTCGTCTTCAAGCCAACTGGATTCCATCATCTCGGGAGGCTGCTGAACACCATATAGTTACGAGACCCCGAATCTTGCCGATGGAGTTCGACTGAAATACGCTTTCGCCTGATTGTGGTGATTTAATAAAATGATCGTGAATCAAATAAGAAGAGACACGTTTTGTTTATGTACGTTCTTTTGTTTTTATATTCAACCCATTGTCGGCAGAATATTGTAAGGATATAAAAATAATTTTACAGGAGGAGGTTTTTGTATAAGGTTTTAAGGTTATTTTAATAAATAAATTCAAAATTAAACACGTATGTATATTATATTTTATTATAAGATGTGAGTTGATGAAAACTTGATACCGTGCAGATGACTATTTTGAACGGGTTCGATAAACAAAACGTAAATCGTCCAATTGCCGCTTACGATGTTCTGCCGGTAATGGGTCGATATGTTGTTATTTTTAACGCACATATCGAGGGCTCAAATTCAAACAACGTTATCTACAAACATAGATTTTTTTATTTGCGATAGTGTTATTTTACGTTCTTGGCTACATAATTGTCAAAGAACGGTATTTCAATATTTTCTAGTTTCTTCCTAAATTGTCTGTAAAGTTTAACATTAGCGACGTGAAGTTGCCTTTGTTTAATATCAAAAGACTGTATGAGGTGTTAGCGTTCTTGTAAGAGTTAATAAACATCTCCTTTGTTGAAAGTTCTAAGAAAATAAAAAATGTTTTTTGGCTCTTCTGTAAAGTTGCACTTTTGTAGATAGCGTTGTTTAACTTTAAGCCCTCTATTACACATCACTTACTAGCTAGAGCTTGATGCAGCTCTGGTATGGGAGTGGTTAAGATAAAATCAGGCATTTCAATCAAATTCTTTCGTGCGATGTCAGGAAGGCGGCCGCGCATAATCGCAGCTGCAAATACTGGCGGATAAGTGATGGCACATTTGATAAAGTCATTAATACACCAGAAGAAGCAGTAGTAGACGAGGCTTTGCACTACTCTATACAAAGATACGTTTATTTACGGCAGTGATTGAGTATTCAGCACATTCGGTATACAGACCACTTCATGCCACTAAGAAGTACCTATGGCAATTAGATAGTCTATAACTTATATAAAATTTCTTTCGCATTTCGCTGCATGGTGATACCATCCCATACAGGTCTGCTATGGGATTGGTTAAAGTAAAATCAGGCAAATAAAATCAAAGATTCCCTTGTGATATATCAGGAAGGCGGCGGGCATCAATTAAAAAAAGTATATTTTTGCTAGAGCAGATAAACGGTCTCTCATAACTACTTTTTTAACCATATCCACTCCGAAACGAAGCATATGGATCTCTACAATGATTAGATTGTTTTTTTATACTTTTTTACGAGTAATAATTGTCAATTATCAGCTCAACCGTTTCGGGTTCTTGCCTGGCTACAATACAAATTAATAAACATTTGAAAATTTTTGCAACCAGCACACGCCTTGAATCCGTGATCCCCGCTTGCTAGGCGTACACGCTATGCACTAGTCTAACTAGGGTGACTAGACATAACCACTAGCTGGTTCTTATTGGAACTTGGAACTTGAATTATTTCATCTCTTTTACGATATCGGATTTATATCTTTAGATTGACCGTTTAATATCTTATCGATCTGTTTCGCATATATGAGGAGTGTATTTCCAAAGTGAACTTATTTCACTCCAACAAATTTGCGGCAAATGCCAAAAAACTGCTTACAGTGTCGATATTACATTTTTTTTTGTTATCTTCATTGCGAATTGTTTTACACTACAAATTAATATAACAAAAAATATGTAATATCGATACCATAAATAGTTATTTGACATTTGTCATAAATAAGGAATAAGTTTACTTTGGAAATACATACACGCCTCATATGTATTGAAGCACATGTCGAGCTTTTTTTGTTTACTCTTTACAACAGACCACAGCAAAAATATTTTGTAGTAAATTAGCCAGAAGCATTGTCTTTATTTATACGATGCAAAAATCTGTATGCGTAATCTTCCGAAAAGAATTTAAATGACTAGCCCGTCCCTGGAGTCAAAGCGATTTCACAACCCTCCGACGCAGATTGATTGGAGGGCCCGCAGGTTGAGTATGGGAAAGTCTGACCCTGATTGCTTTTACGTCTAGTGGTGAAAGGCGCTATTCAGTGTTATGTGTTGTAACCCTACATATTATAATTATCAAGCCTATGCAATGGGCAGGACATACTGCTTGAAACGTAATTAGTCAATATATAAAGCTTTTCTTGCGGACACCCACAATTAAACCTGCGACCGGTCTAAATTACTTTGTATGATGTACTAAAAGCTCTGAACTTTACACCTGCATTTGTATTAGGCATATTATTTATATCAGAATAGAAAAGCTTTTGAAAAATAGTTTGTTATTCAACGCAAACGGAAGCCATGCTCATAATTTAAATTTAAAAATAAGTATCCAAAAGAAAAGTAGTGAACTGTTTGATAATTTAAAATATAAGTAAAAGGCGTTTTTATCAGTACCACATAGCTCTATTTTTTCCACATATGTTTCGAGATAGAACATATCTGTGTGCGAAAGAAAAAGGTCGCTAAGTCTAAAATTTTCACTTTTTGGTAGAGCTGTGTTAAAATAAAAACTTACACGATTGACAGCCGAAAAGCGGACAACAGTCAAATAATTTGAACTGGAAATGGTGTGAAGAGAGCAATAATTGAAATCATTACAGTGTTGAAATGACTAAGCGCTATAGGTCGTCGATTTTTTCTGAATCATCTCATATTGTTTTAACTTGAAAATTGCTAATTTGACGACGTCAAATCAAGTAGTTGTTAGTTGTTTTGGAATAATCAATTCATTTTTTAACGTAGCGTCCTTTTCCGTTGGCATACATATATTATATATTACATTTTTAAAACCGGTACCTAAGAAGTAAACTACAATATGTCAATTTTTGGCAAAATTGAAATATCGACATAGTGTACTATACCTAGCGATGTTATTTCCAGAAATATACTCAATAGTGTTGTAACTCTACAAAAAAATAATAAAACGAAAAGAATATTACGCTATGTCATATATTATCCGAGGGAAGCAACATTAAAACGACTTTAAGCAGCCATAGTGAAAAAGTGGCATTTTTGACATAGTGTAGTTTCCCTCCCAGGCAGAGAAATGTTCATAACAGATGTTTTTTTGTGCGATTCATGGTTGAAAATTATAATATTACTTCAACTATATTGGGTAAGTGACCTGGTAACAAGTTCAAATTAACAAATGTTTGAATAATTTGTGACAAGTTACAGGATCAAATTCACGACACTTGGGCTCGTAACCATACAATATATCTCCACTAAGCTACCGAGGTCAACTAGAAGTACTATCTAAATGAAAATTTGACACTCGATTGAGTGAAGTTTATTATAATGTTTCCGTAGAGCAAAACAGAAGCCAAACTATGAGTATATCATAAGAATGAGACATCAGAGAGCAAAACCTCTTGCATTTCTACGCGAAATACATAAAGGAACCCTTCAACAAACACAAAATTCGATACATTAATCACATATTAGGTGGCATACAAAGTTTTGTGCAAAAAGGTTTTACCAAGGGGATGTCCCGGATAAAATATTAGCCATTTTATGACTTCATAAAGAACCAAAACCTCGACTAGCGACAAAAACAAACTCTTGCACGTTACTGCCATGATATAGTATCTACTATATAAGAGAAATTCGTTTCCGGAAAAGTTATTTGTATATTCTTTTGATATGTTTTCTTTACAAATTTGCACTCAAATTCAAAGGAAAGTACATATTTCAGTAAGTAAACAATGCAGTGACGTGTGGTAAAGATTTTTTATCAACACTATAATAGTGTTTACATTATAACCGTTTAAAGTGAAATCATGAGGACATAAATATTTTTTGCACGAAAAGATGTGTACAAAATACTTTTAATGCTATCTATTTTACAGCTTATTAATATACCTAGCGATGAGTAAACTTTTCTATAGGCATCTTAAAAAACAGATTTTTGATACGCATAAAAAAGATTCATTCACAAATTATTGACAGATCAAATGTAAATATATTTTAATAAGATACTTGGCATTGTTTTTCAATGCCAAGCTTTTGAAGATATACACAGTTATTGAAGACACTGCGACTCGAAAGCAATTTCTATAATAGTTACTTATTTTGTCGTTAAAATAATATTATAATAATACAATCTAAAGATATGCAAAGTACACTAAAAATCATAAAAATATATCTTTTATATATTTATTTAGTTAAATGAATGCGAAGTGCAGTTAAGTACGCTTTGGATCGTATGCATTAATTAAATATTGGTAAAACATATTTTGCAAATATACATAAAAGGAAGTATTTTGTATCTGAGGATATATGGCTATTATGCGTAGATTTATCCGACTGGCTTTCTCTTAGGTATCTTGCTCTAGGTTTTAGAAGTAATATTTGGTTAGCCGTGCGTATTTTCTATTAATGCGCGGTTTTGCTATTCTGGTTAATATTAATATCTATGGTCAATAACTACGTGAGAAAATGAGAACATCAGTATTTTTCATTTTTAAATGTAGAACTAATCTGTAAGTAGTTGTGCCGACACAGAGGACAATGACCTTATTCAATAAGATTATTTCGGGAATCGATATCTTCCACTTGAATGAATTTGAGTTTAGGCGAATTTTGTTCTTTAAATTCATTTTGAACAACGGACTCTGTTAAGCTCAATCGGAAGACTTCCTAGAGTATAAATATATTTCATGTTTTTGACATTTTGATTTTTTGCCCTCGTAAGTGAAAGAATAGCGTATCCAATTAATGAGCCGTCGGTCGTTTATATGAATTTCGTAGTTGGCAAAAACCGTACAGGTTTTTTATGTGCATCTGTAACCAGGTACTTGTCGAAATTGGTTGAGTTAATAACTGAAAATTATAATTCATAAAAAGACTGCCAAACAATCTGCACATTTTG
>JAPMAE010004315.1:2409-13792 GCA_036584705.1 Rhyacophila sp. 25_7
CGAGCCGAAGGTCTAGGATTTAAGCTCCGTAGCTGGCGAATATTGAACATATTTTTTCAAAATCAGAACATGGACGAGATTAGTTGAGCTAAAAACTCACAATTATTACTCGTAAAGGAAACTGTTAAAAAAAATCTTCACATTGTAAAGATCAAAATGCTTCGTTTCGAAGCGAATAAGGTTAAAAAAAATAAAAATCCTCAAAACAAGTTCTTTGCCACCGCGTAAGCAAAAAGGGCGCAAGCAAGACAAAGAATGACCCTTTTCATCTATTATCGATGGGAATTTTTCCAAAATAAATTTCAATGGATACAATACAGTGTGGGGTGGAAAAAACCCGATAACGTATTTCTTTATTTTAATTATATGTAACTATTACTTCATTTTTTAATGTAGCCTTACGATATCAAACGTGATATGAAAATAAACATGGTTTGCAGCTGAGAAACCGTCTATTCTTTCTCACAGTTCTCCGACGAGTACATAATATTTCAAAACACAACAAACTGCTTGATAAATTATACGTATATGTGTTATAATGGAGGTAATGGTTGATTATGTTGTATGTTATAAAACATCATAGATTCCATGCTATTTTAATTAAAAATTCAATATTTATTATTATTAAGATTTGAAAGTAACTTACAGGGAATTTCAGAAATACGAGTATATTTGATACAGCTATATTTGAAGTTCTTTTTGATTATTTAGTAGCGTTTTTCATCTTCAAAATATTTTTTAACGTAACCTTTTACTGATCAATTATTTCAGTATGTACACATAGTCTAACTTCAATTCAATCTTATAAAAAACGTTTATTATATATAAATAAAAAAAATATATTAAAATAACAAATATGTTGTAGGATGTATACATGGGTTATTAATATCAATAAAAATTTAGCAACATACGTGTTAAGTCCGCTTTTGTCATCGATAGTTGTGCAAAATATTTTTAAAAAGGAGTGGAAAATTAGAAATACCAACTTATTCATTTCATTAGCACGCATGTTTTAATAAAATATTTAATGCTTTTTCATATACACGTTCATATAACTAACTCACCTTGACAATTTAAGGAGCAGTGTTCATATGATAATTTTCATCGTAATCATAAGGATAAGTTTTTGGTGTGATTAAATGTATAAAGATATCAGAATAATAAATGTTGGAAAGAGATAAATGATGTACACTTAACGGATATGAAAAAAGAAACAATACAATATCATGAAACGTCCAGTTACAAAAAGCACATTTCAATATTTTCGACAAACAATGTTTTTATGTTTCAAGGTCAAATTTTGTTAAGATTCTTTATTTCCATCGTATTTTATGTTAAATTATAACAGAATAACGGCGTTTATTAGGTGATAAACTTTAAATTATATAAATATTTAAATGCGCGCGGAATCAATCAGATTTGAAATATTCCAAATGCATGAACATTTCACTTTTTTTTTTCATAAGTTTATATCGGGTTTTGAAACCATAGGGCATATAATAGCACATATCGTAAAATTGTGCGTAGAATGCGAACGTATTTTTTTTTCTCGATTTCAACAAAATGTGCTTATAACGCTTTTTGCAACTAGACGCTACTCATATGGCAATGAACGTTTATTTATTCATATTTGTAGTCAGAACATGGACCAAAAATGGTCGAACTATTACTCGTAAAAGCCATCTTGGAGCATACATAAAATAATAAAAATATAAAACATAAAACGAATGATGGAAGACAGTCATTTAATCGGGCGTAGTATTTTTTCCTTACCTTTCACGTACAAAAGCTGGGAGGAGTTCCTATCGGACTCTCAGTTTCCTGACTAATATTTTCTAGGTGAGTCTTAAATATAAGGTGCAATAATTCCTTTGTCCGCATGTAATCTACCATATTTAGTATTCAAACGTTTTAATTTTCGTACTGGCTAAAAGTCCAAATTTCGAAGGAAAACTAATAAGAGAAACTTTCTTCGTAATGCTGTCTTTGGACTGGGTGTGGTAGGTTTTTTCTTCTATACACCTTGTCCACAAATTCGTGGATTACAGAAACTTTGCTATTACTGATATCATTATTGTGGTTATTTTAAAACAATTAATACAAAACTGCCTTCCGAATTTACCATATCTGCATTGACGGGTAGCTATGATATCGAAAACAGTTGAAAATGTTCACCATAATTATCTTAAACTCCAGCCGCACGGGTATTCGTTAGGTCAGTGGTCGGCAAACTCATTAGTCAAAAGAGCTAAATAGCACCAGTCCAAAGATTCAGAATTTCTTTTGAGAGCCAAATTTCTTTAAAAGAACCCTGTTTTCAAAAGTTCGTTAAAACTAGGTACACCGAATAAAACTAGATATCATATTTTATAATAATCTGGCAAAATATGGCGTTGCAGTAGTGTGTTAGAGAGAAAATATAAATTTCTCGGACTGATTGAAAATTGTATTAAAATAGTCATTCGTGAAAGAGCCGCACTCAAGTAGTAAAATAGCCGCGTGTGGCTCGCGAAACGCGGTTTGTCGACCACTGAGTTAGATACTCGAGGTAAATAATGTGGTAATAGTAATTATTTTCCAAACTAATGAAATATTTCTCCCGTCCAAGATACAACTGAGATTAGTGATTTCATTATATTTTCACTTATAACACAACAATGAGAGTTACGTATATGTTATTACAGTATATTAATTACATTTACAACATCACTGTGTACGTACGAGTAGTTCCTACTTACAATATTGCAGGTTTATAAAATTCTATTATACGATCGTTATCTAAAGCCATAGTGAGTAGACAGTATATTTTGATAAGCGAAAAATTCATTTATGTAACGGCTTGCCATAGACAAAAAATATTCTATATTTTATCTTTCCAATTTTAAAATGTTCAGTGTTTATCTCCGTATCACTATAGCAATATTTGAAAATAGAATGCTTAATTATAAAAGACTTGCATATTTTCTATTACAAAAGATTGTATTTTATTGTGTAAGGTTTCTTGTTTTAAAAAAAACAACTTGTAAACCGAAAATATACATTTGGACATAATAATTTTTTAAAAATCAACTAGATTAAATATATCAAATTCGTCTTATTGACTAATTAGTGAGTTGGAATTTATGCGCATAAATAGTGTAATTAAAATGATGTTTAATAATAAAATATAATGACAAGAATAATATTCAAAACTTATAATATTCTTATCAAAAAGTAATAAACGTATCATGACATGTTATATTTATTAATTGTCGCTGTCTAAATGTATCCGGATGGAGTGGTCCGTTGCTATCTACATAAACGACATTACACTATGTCTTACTCGTAAATAGAATAAAAAAAAAACGCATTTTGAAATGCATGCTTACCAGTACCAACTGACATTGATGCACATTCAATTTTGTCTACTGAAATAGCTCAACAAACAGGTTAAGTTTTACTGCAATTTAGTTTGCTGGCTCAAGTAAATTTACCAAGGGCCTTCTCCAGCCCACCCTTGGTAACAAAGAAGAATTTTAAAAAAAAATGAAAGGTAATATTAACAGAATCTGCAGAATTAAATAAATGTTGTTCCTCATCATTTGTTCGTGTACAAATTACCAATGAGAATATATCGATTTGGAACTATACATTAATTATATTAATCGACACATCTTTGATTTTGATGTTAAGATTTATTTTTGTCAAATTTTCAAGATTCCTGAGCGTGACAATGATTTTTCTAGTTAACAGCAAAACAATATGGAATAAAAAAAGTTATTAATATATTTGAATTGTCGTAATATTATACAAGAGATTCTAATCTAATTGTGATAATATACCGTCGGTGACTTGTTTATTTGTTGTCATGGTGATATTTTTACCTTGTTTTTAACAACAATGTACAATTCGCCAACAATGAGCGACAAATGAAATAATGTTTTATTTATAAAGAAGTACTTGTAGACAAGGTGACAAACGTATCTTACTATCGATATGTATTATATATGAGGAGTGTATTTCCAAAGTGAACTTATTTCCACTTCAAGAGATTTGTGACAAATGCCAAAAATCTGTTTACGGTGTAGATGTTACATATTTTTTGTTATATCCATTGCAAATTGAATTTTTCACTAAAAATGGATAAAATAAAAAAAATATGTAATATTGACACCATAAACAGTTTTTTTGGCATTTGCAACAAATTTATTGAAGTGGAATACGAGTAAGTTCACTTTGGAAATACACGTCTCATATATTGTAACTTGTACCCATAGCTGCTCTGAGACTGACCATATACGAATCTTCACAGTGTGCAGAATGTTTTGAGATATTCATTATAGTTAATAAATATCAATTATTTGTTCAACGAATTTGAACCATATCCTGATTTCGATGGATGGGTTCTTCACTGACCCATCAAGAGCAATCCTGATGTTTATTATATTATAGACATTTTAAGAGAGATGCTGATCATACTACAGTTTGACGCTACTCGATGGCCGAATTTTGGGACAACATTCCCCATATAAACATTTTTATTCGGAATATTGTTTTTAACAAATATATGATAGTGTTGCAATGTTGAGTAAAATTACGAATCATACTTTTCCGTTGTACCAAGACCAACCAACATCTTGGTGAAAGAGTTTCTTGTCATATATGAGATTTGATTTAATATTTTTTTTCTACAATACAGTTCAATAAATAGCTTATATATTATTACAAGTAGTATATTTTATTCAATTTGACAGATTTTGCTGCATTTTTATTTAGACGAACCGTTTAGTCGAAAATTCGAGTGAATATGAGAACATTTTTTTACTGGATACAAGACGTCTTATTATACTTTGCAATCAAACAAAATTTATAGTTCGGTAATAATAATAACTATAACATAATATTATTATAGCGTACGAATTTTCGGTTAAAGCAATAGCACAGATACCAATGCTTTGCAATAAGATGTGACAGACAGTGGCGTAGCTAGAAATTTTGGTCCCTCATGCAAAATTTATGCAAGGCTCCCTTACATGATTTAAAAAAAAAATTAAATGAAATAATTATCCGTATGTGTTAGAACCGACAGGTATTTACACAAAAAAAATATAAATAGAATACATTTATAAGAAAATAATAATACTTCTGTAAATTTCCTTTCTAAGTTACCGTATTTTCTTTATACTCGGGATACTCTGCATGTTATGGACAAGTATGCCATACATTGGTTGTAGTAGGAAATCCAATTTTACTCAAAATCGGGCATTAGACAGATTAAGAGCATTCTGGTCAGAGAGGCCCCTCGTGCTTTGCATGTTTTTGCTATGAGGCAGCTACGCCATTGGTGACAGATAACAAATGCTATCGCACAATTTAAAATTCGGTTGATGATTTGTAAGGCGTCTAATTGCATGTAAGCAGTGTACTTAGCAATACTTAAAAACGGATTATATTTATTCAATAACAAAATTTAATCGAGTTTTAAATATTCACCTGATTTGGACATGTGTTGAATTATGTAGGTTATTTAAAGAAGAACTTCCTTGTACTGTTTTTAACATTCTTATTCATTGGGGAACAAATATGTGACATACTTACATATTTCGATAGTAATTAAAAATATATTGTTTAGTTTGCAGTTTGTATTAGGAAATATTTCAAGTGTCAACAAGCTGAATAAACGATTACGTTTCGCAAATATTTGATGCTTTGGCATTCTTTTAAAATATTATTTTAATTTATTTTAATTAAATATCTAACATACCTACGCATGTTCGAAACAGTTTTTTGTGAAATTTTTAATTAGTGATGGGAGAATATTTTAACATTTGCATATGTAAAACATGGCACAACGTATATATAAAATATTTTATATTCATGAGGAAATTTGAATGAACTTTTTTTCATTGATAGACAATCAATTACTCGTTTTATTCTTACAAGACATAATAAACATGTACTACGTAAAATAATACTTGTATTAAGCGATGCTTGCCACAAAACATTGAAAGATTTCTTTTTTAGTCATGTTCACCCTATTATTTAAGACGAGATTTTAAAATGAGAACCATAAAACTTTCATTTAAAATTTTTCAGTCAATTCGAAACAAAAGAATAAAAATATTTTTATGTGTGTATGTTTGAAATATTATTAAACATCTGTGCACAATGTTAACTGTCAAATCTTGTGGAAAGCCAATATATAAATAATAAACAACAATTATTATAAAATAAGAAACGTTTTCTACATAATTAATCAGTACGCTTGAATTAAGAGTATATATACATGGTGTGATCAATTTTTAACAGCCCAAATTCTGTTAAAATATGAAAAAAAGTGTCTAAATTATGATAATGGACATTGTTTTCTTATTCTTCGTGTGCCATATGTCACCGGATGTTAGTTATCATGAGACTTTTTGTAAAATACGATAATTATATTGCTTACTATAATATGTTTTGTAATAATTGTACGGTTGTTTTTGGCATTCTCGATTTAAAGAAAACATATTACCGTTCATTCCATAGAACATATAATGATAGTTCATTCTATGGATTGCACGTACGTTTTCGATTTGTGAATCGGAGGTGGATGTAGATTCGACTTCCGTACTTGGTCAAAAGTTTGATTCCTTTTCATCTGAACTTTATTCAAAAATAAACCTAACGGAGTCAGTATTGACTGATCATTATTATTCGTGAAAAAAACATTGACAGTCTTCACACGGTGGGAGTCAATATGCACCGTTTAATTACATTTTATTCGATTTTTAGTATATTTATTGTATTATTAACTATTTTACAATTTCTCATTCATTTTTTTGTTGAAAAATCCGTATATACCTGCTTTAAAACTAATCTTGGTAAACTTACTTACCCCATCTTACTCTTTTAGTATATATTTAAATATGTAGGAAACTTTCAACTGCGATTATTACATAACTGTCTCATTGTGGGTTACCAAGTTTTTCCACAACACCCATCGATTGATATTTTAATGATTTTTTTAACAATAATTGTACCATTGAATAGTATTTTAGTTTGATGTACAGAAGTTTTTTTTTGAAAATTCGATTCAAGGCGACTTAATTAATATTTGTATTTGTAATTATAAAATATCTATGTGTTGCTGCATATATCGATCGCAGCTTGTGAATTTTAAGAATATTGAAAAAATTACCATAAAGACAACTATTATTACAAAACTATGGATATATCTGTACATATATATCCAATTATATGTTTTATTATTTAAAAATAAATAAAAACAGCTATAAAAAATGTTTTTTGCCATAAAGTTTTGTCATAAGGTCGATTTAATAATAAAAAGGTTGATAAGTGGTAACATTGTCAATAAAAAATGTTTTAGAAACGGATAGTGCAGATAAGAATATGATTGGAATATTGTACTGATTGTTCCTATTATTAAATTTTAGTAAAAAGCAGTCAAACGATGAACAACAAAACATAATAAGAATGTTTTTCTCACCTGTTGAAAGCAGTAATGGTGGGTGTGAGAACGAAACAATATTAAATCCACCGGAATGCGACCGTATACGATTCACTTTAACTATCGAACAACTTTACCAGTCAATATTGACAGAAGGCACGTCAAAAATTAACGCAAACACTTCACATTTATTACTACAAACAAGTAAACACTCGAAATTATTGAATTACGGACGTGTGTTCACAGATATTTTGATAACATTGAAAGAATGCGTCGATTCGCATTGAATGCCATGTAAAATGCGATCTTCGCGCTGTATATGTTTGTACGTATATATGCCGAATAGTAAACTCGCTGGTGAACTTTATCCACAAATAAAGCAGACGAAGTTCGAAACAAACTGCCTCGCGGAACTAAACGTTAAGTGTATAGGTGAGTATGAGCATCGTAGTAGTGTTAATAGTGGGGACTCGCGAGTTACAGGTAAACTTCAGGTGCATTTAGCAGCGATCTGTTGACGATATTTTGAACTAAGCTGGCGAGCGCGCGTTTTGTTCTTAGAGATATTCGATTAGTGGTATTAAATTAATGATATCATATTGTTTTATTTTATTAGCAAAATTAAACACTGCTTATTTAACGTCTGCATACTGACAGTAGTGCTTTAAAGTATCGAATCATGCAACTTTCGAAGTCTCCAAATACTTGCATACTGAGCTTTGAGAACGGGTAGGTGCCTTCAACATATACCGGGGGTATGGCAGTAGGACTACGAGTATATGTGAATCGAGTTGATAAAAGAACATAGCATGCAGCCTCGACATTTAAAGTGAATATGTGATATTGAAATTGGCTTGGCCTCATGCTGAGAATGTCTGATTGCCATTTCAACCGGATTCCATCGTCACGGAGGGTCATACCATTAAATTCAGTAAAGTTATAGGATGCCGAAATGATATAAGGTGCAAGAAGACTGGTTAGCGACAGGGCCTCACAAATGTGGCTTGTGGTGTCCTTACGCTCCGGCTAAGGGGCAAAATAGGTTTTAAGAAAAAGATAAAATTATGTCATGATTATGTGGCATTATGGTCCATTCTGATCTATTAGCCAGTCTTCTCTGTCTCTAACATTCTTATTCCAGTCTTCCACTTGTAACATTTCAATAACTCTGGAGATATTTTCCGCTCATAACTTTATAAGGCCTCAAAGAGGCCGAGTGCCTACTGAAATTGCTGTAAATACCTTTTTGTTAGTTCTCGATTCATTGTTGTGAACGACGTGACCCTCTCATCAAGTCTACTCTCCCTTAGGACATTAATTACCTTTGTTAGAGATAGGTTGCTTGCGGAACTCAGGGTTAGTACGGATGTAAAATTTACATCCGTACTAACCTAACAAATTTTAGTTTTCTTTCAACGATACAAGTAGATGTTGGAGTTGGTTATTTTTAAATAGAGGTATTGCCACTTTCTTCTATATGCTCCAAGTTTTACATTAATACAGAACTATGCGTTTCCTCTTTTTACTCTGTATACAAACAAGTGTTTGTTTCGTTCATTTGGTTTGAGAAGTGTTGTTAATATTGCATATATTTAGGCGCACAGATAGTCAGCCGACAAGAGTAATACAATATGGCGAAAACCCTGAACATTTACAAAAAGATTTGAAAAAATCAATGCTTGAAGGTTAGGTTGGGTTAATCAGTCGGTCATTGCAGCAATTTTACGACGGCCACCATCTAAAAAAACTATTGGATCTTATGATAAGTGAACAATGATTGAAAATAATTAATTATCTGTTTGCTTTTATATCGTTTAAGCTGAAAAAGTAAGCATTGAAAATACTAGAGGTGGCTTAAGAGAAACTAAATGAGCCAAAATTAATAGATGACTAATTTTCAAAAATATAACACCTATTTTTTCACATAAAAATGTTACAACTGTTTTAAAATTTATGATTTTATTATTTAAATAATATATACAATATAGATATTACAGCTTTAACTATAACTATATTATCAAATAAAGAGATAAACTTATGAATGATTGAGTTTAATTAAAGTAATTATTTAAATTCAGTCAAAAATTTTAATGAGCTATTTTTAATACACGGTTATGAGTGAAGATTAGAAAAATTAACATTTTTAATATAGCCTAATAATTTTTGGTGTGTTGGAACCAAAAACATTAGCATTTACTTGGTAAGTTTAATAACAACAATAAAGCAGCATTCGCTGTCTTCCTCATTCCAGAGTTTCCATTTAACGTCGAATGTTTTCTGTAAATAAAAATTCAAATGAATTATCAATATAATCAAACAACATATTTGTATATCAATATTCATTTCAAGATTGTTATTTTTTTAAAGACGTACGTATGCTCCCTATTATATGAAATAACGCTGAAAAAGAGTTCAATGGATAATCAAAAAACATGAACAATCTGAACTATGGTTTTTCGTTTTAAAACTATGGTATTCGTTGTAATATATTAAATACTAATTCTCTTCTGAAAAAATATCTGATTTTATGAGTTTTTTTTAACGATTTTAAAAGTAAATTTATTTCGCTATATTCGATTCTCCATTGGTCAATGTATTTTAATAAAAATCTACAAGTCAGCGTTATTCTTCGTTGCAGTTCTTCAATCCACTGACTATATGAAATTGACTTAGGCCATTTGCACACGGAGCTACTAAAAAAAAACTGATCCCTGATGCAAATCGCCAACCAGAACGCCGTGAATCAGAATATTTGTAATTGAATGTAACTGACTGGTTAGTGATAAGTAGCGTCGTCTGCAGTGTCCCATTCAATTACAAAGATTCTGATGCATGGCGGACTGGTTGGTGATTAACGGCAATAATCAGTTTCTTTTGAGTAGTTCTGTGAGCAGACGACTTTTGTTGTCCTCAAATTACCCCTATCACTGCTTCAAGTATAAACAGTCTTCTTCATCGTCATAATATATGTTTAAACATTGCATTCATGCAAGGATTGTCTAATATTAATAAATGTTACAACTCTTTTGAGATATTATGTATTAGGAATGTAAAAGATTTTTTAAGGAATAAGGAGCTTTCAAAAATGTCGATATGATGTATATTAACTAGACACTAGTAAAATATATTATTTTTTCTCAAAATTAGTTAATTTTCATGATTCATGAAATACTGCAATTAAATAGGTAGCCCAACGAAGTATGTCAAAAACTGTGGTATAATTTCAATGTAACATGCTCCCACTAAGGATTGTCAGTTAATAAAGTTTTATAGTTAAAAATATATTTTTCTTGCTTAATTTTTTATTGAATTATAGAAATTTTGTCGGATCCTAAATTTAATAGTAATTGTAAGACATAAAAGGCCAATACTACTCACAGTTGGGAATTTCTTTGAAATTTCCAGGTTATACGTGTAGGTATAATTGTTTCCGGTTTGGTAGGGACATGAGGTAAATTCACATCCGTTTGTGTTCATTCCCAGAAAAGGCATGTCTATAACATTGTTCACCCAATAAGCGCGAGATGTCAGGGTGTTTCCGGAGAATCCTGTAATAAAATATCCATTCATTGTTAACAATGTTGCCAGGAATATTAGAGAAAAAATAATTATTGATAGAATAGTACATCAATTGTATTCGGTTTAAAAAAAATATACGAGTCTTTTTCACAGACGTTGACAATTATTAGATTACAAATATTAACATCATGCCTAATACACAAATCCGCTGTCATTATTTTAATAAATAATTTAAAGAAATATTAAAATATGAACGGAAAGCATTTAAATATATACATGAAACTCAATGTCTCTTTCCATAATATCCAAAAAGACGTATTGAGATACATCAATAAACGATTGGTTTTATCAATACCTAACTAATTCTTAAGACATCTTGTGTTTTAATTTAAACAAAAATAATTAGTGCATTTTAAAATCCAATTTCTCGAGAGG
>JAPMAE010004317.1:911-12392 GCA_036584705.1 Rhyacophila sp. 25_7
GCGCTACTTGTTACTAACCGGTCAGTAACGCGTTAGTAATCAGATGTAGGCTACTCATCCTGTTGAATTTTCGACTTGAATCACCCACATCCGACTGATTACAATAACGTTTTGGTATAAAATTTCGTTGTAAAATAATTGTTTTTAGATATACAGTAGAACGCTAAAAAAATTGCTTCTGAAATTTGGAGTTCTTTTGCAGCAACGAATAATATGGGGTTAAAATTTATTTCAAGATATAGATGAACCCAAAATCTTTTTCGTATTATATTTTTTCTGCAATAATAGCAGTAATATTAATATTACATTATTTCTCATCACTAGAATCATTTCTTTAATCGTTATCTTCCATATAACCCACCATCCAGGACTAGACAGAAAACTACCGATTTCGATCACTCTCTATTAGACTGCATGTGCGAAGCTGCATCACTAATGAGTTAGTAATTTCAATAAAAACCCAGTTCCGTTTCTTTTAAGTAACACTGTGATTTTATAATAATATTTAAAAATAACATATCGAAGAATCTTCGAGTCCTGTCGTTTCATACTTGTCGATTGATATCACGATCAATTTACTTAAACCACGAGGTTTTCATAAATTGAATGGGGTGTTGGTTTGTAGTAATAACAGTTCACTTATTGTTGCTACTCTGAATATTTTTATCAAAGTTTTTATCTTAGAGTTTCCACTACTAATATTCGTAGGATCCACAGTTCTCAAAATTATATGCTTTAATTTGAAAAAAAAAACAGAACAGGTTTCACCTTTAGCAAAAGGGCACTTATTTGCGTATACTATTTTTACTTTAATTTTATTGTTAAGCCATTTGTTTAAATAAATTATTATATAACTTTTAATTTAATATAATTGCGTATTTTTTATACGGATTATAAACCAATGCATAGGTGCGACAATATATGTATGATAAAATAATTTGTGACGCGTGATTTAAAAAAACAGAGCTATATTAAAACCTGCTTAAAACTAATTAAGCACAATTATACAGATCCAAGACCGTTTTTATGTGTATAACATTTTTAACTGATAATGTTTTTAATATTATTTGTAGCCATAACTATAGAGTACGTTATAATTTCAATACAAACGCTTTCCAGCAAATATTGACAGTAGATAAAATTAACCTATGTTAGATAAATCAAATAGTTTTTGTTGATACAATTAAAAGCTTTTTACGGAAAATCACATAGCCACGTGCAATCCATCAATGGTGGAGCTACATAAAACGCTGAAAAACACCATATGAATAATTGAAACTCAGTTTCTCTACGTTCGTCTATGTGTATATATATACATAGATTTAAGGTATAGCGTTCTGTGTATCTCACTGCAGTCACAAGCTAAAAGGAACTTGCAATAAATTACTTGGTACCATTCGCGAGAGGAAACACGCATTTTAGCTGCGTGTGTTTCGCACTTTCCTCTCCCCCGAACTGTTTCAATTCTCGGTGATTAAATAGCCGATACGTTTCCCGTGGAAAACTCTTGCAATTTTCACGTTTTCTTTGAGAGAAAATTGCGATTTTCGGATGTAGAAACGATACTCGGGTGAAAGATTTCGGCTTCGATAAAGCTGTAATTTAAAATGTAGAATAAACGCTGGAATATTTCACGATTAGAAGCACCAATTATTGTTCTTCCTTTTATACCCTAATCGTATGATTATCAATGAATAATTGTTATAAGTTGCTATATATATATTGACAATAGATTATTACAGATACACGTTTGGAGCATTTAATAATAAATGAGAAATATAATAAATGTGCCGAAAGCTCGAAATCATTAAAGCCAAACACATATGAGAAAATGTCATATTATATGAATGCTAATTTATCAAAAAAAGAATCTTTAAAACACGTTTCCATAACGATAAACATAAAAGTTCAAAAAAGACACCATGGTACAATCATCATTGTTTTTAACGCGTTGCGTTTGGGGAATGCGTTCCGTGTTACGATTGACCTCGTGATTCATAATTTCTAGTATTACGTTTTTTATTAATGTAGGGGGTGGTATAGCAGGAAAATTAGATTTTTTTCAGGACAGTGTTTTAATTATTGATAATATTTGGTCACAACGACGTTACAATTAATTTTATTGAATGCAAATACAAGCGTGGCTATTTTTTTAAACTACATCCACTCCAATACGACGCATATTTACCTTCACAATGTAAAGATTAAATTTATAGCTCTTATGTATTTAAGAAATAATTGTCAAATCAACCCAACCAAAATGGTTTATTATCCTATCAAATAAACACAAAAAAAAAACTAGTGAATTTTTCGCCTTCTACAGGATTTTTCGACTAGTAAGTCGGATGTGCTTTCCACTTACCCACAAAAGCGACACGTACCTGTTATTGTCTATTTATTAACTGTATGTAATACCTACTCGTATTTACATATCCCAACAACAGATGCAATATTTTTTTGTAACACGCTGAGTTGTTCTTATGAAATAAATAATTTAAGTCAAAGTATTTACAAAAGTGAAACAATACTAATAACTTTATTAGGTGCATTTATTTGTCAATATATTTGCTTTCATTTAATATATATAGTTTAAGATTTAAAACAGTTTGTAATTGTTTACTAATAAATAAAACTTGAAAATAGTAATTCTATTAAAACTGGATTATTCATATATTTTCCACAGCAAAACTATCCATGCGAAATAAAACTAATTTCTCGTGTTTTTCACTCGAACACAAAAAGGGGTAAAGCAATTGAATTCAGAACCAATAAACCTTTTTAGAGCAATAAATTTTCTCCGGAAGGCTTTCATTGTGCGGTTAGTGTTAAAAGAGTTTCTTGAATTGACATAAATTATGAAAAAAGCACATCGAATTTCACAAGGTTGTTTTCGAACTCGGCAAAAAACATGCGGATGGAATAAAATAGGGTGAACTATTTATTACTAGTAATGGAGACATGTTTTGATTTGATTATTTATTTATATAAATAAGTTGACATTTGTTATGTACTCCCATGAACCTTTATTTGTAATTTTATGAAAATCTTTACGATTAATACAAAGATTTGTTTTCCTTTTTTAAGTAGTCTCATATTGATGAAACATTATTTTCTTCGTAGTTTGAAATATGAAAAAGAAATTAATTTTGTGTACTGTTAATTCTTGATGGAAAGCCATTATATTGAAACAATAAAAAATGTTTTTTTATATTTTTTTCCATAAATATAATTTGAAAAAATTCGCAAATCAAGACCTGTTTTGTCTGTTACAACATTTTCAAGTAATGAAAAAAGTTAGACAAAAGCTCTTATGTATAGAGCCTGTATTTTTATTTCAATTTAAAAAGCGAGTAGTGACCCTTTTGTCATATGAACCACAATTGAAGAGTTTTCTTTAAAGGAAGATGATACATTTGTTTCCTACAAAATATTTTCAAGTCAAAAATAAGAACACGTATATATATATATATATATACGTTTGTGATTCGGCTTTAAAAACATACCATCCTATTCAACAATCACCAAAAAAGGTAATTAGTCAACAAAAGAAAATAAACAAATACATTCTTCGATTGATAAATACTACCACACGACATTATATTTAAGCCTGTTGATTAAAAAATGTTGCTTTTTTATTTAAAAATAATTATATTTTCAACCAACACAAATACCGATGTGAATTCAGATATTAAGTGAGGTTTATAACTTTTAATTTAGAAAGAAATTTTTCCGTAAAAATAAGATTTTTAACCAATATCACAATAAACACGATACAGATTCTTTATAGAGGCAAATATTACTG
Organism: Rhyacophila sp. 25_7; assembly: GCA_036584705.1. Taxonomy (NCBI): domain Eukaryota; kingdom Metazoa; phylum Arthropoda; class Insecta; order Trichoptera; family Rhyacophilidae; genus Rhyacophila; species Rhyacophila sp. 25_7. The sequence goes on from JAPMAE010004317.1 coordinate 4,714, forward strand.
TGCAATAAAACCATTTCTTTTAAATTGTACCTACAACATCCTATAACATGTACGAGTATTTTATTCAAGTACAAAGATGTACCTACTATAAAGCTATCAATTGAGTGTGATGTAATTAATAACTTGTCATATAAATATTTTATTTGATCTAATGAATAGGGGATGTATGTAACAGAGATATTTTGTCGAAATTACCAATCGGTCCAATAAATTGTTAACTCAATAGACTGTATCTCTTACCAGTACACATTCTTAAGTTCTCTCCATTTGATTATGAACCAACTTCAAGAAAAATGTCAAACGGTCACATACAAGTAGGTTTCCGGAATATTCTATAGTCAGTGATTTGGAAAATTGAGTGTCCAAAGTACGCACTACAACTAGATTTTCATTACTATGCAAGCCGTATATTTACATACATTTTCTTAAAACGCGGTAGAGTCGACAGTGTTTTATGGGCGTAGTATATCAAAATCCTTTATTTTATGTCCAACAGGCGTCGAACCAAAGTTATAGGGGTTGGAAGGACTAAACCATTTCCATTGACGTCCGGAAAACTTGATACAAACAGTTTGTCTCCGATAATTAAAATATCTATTTTCATTTAATACAAATAATATTTATTAAAGATAGATGTGTATATTCCGTAACAAACATACTGCATGGTTTCCGTGATTATACGGGTGCATTTTATATTGCAGGCCGCTTTTGTTTGGCTGTTATTTGTCATATTTCTATCTTGGAGAGTGTTTAATAAAAAAATATCATCTAACACCACAACAATTGTTGAAGTCATTATTTTTTTTCTAAAATAACTTCAATTGTGAATACAAGAAGAAAATTGCGTATTTTGTGATGTGTGAAGTGCCAAGTAAGTCAACCACACAGTGCGCAATAAATAATTTTGGAAATTTCCATAGACTGGGAGATAAAGTAAACTCTGGCCAACGTACGATAAAAAAGATTGATGCAGTAAGGCAATGTTGGTGAACGTCCGTGCACAAGAATTGGAAATGTTAAAAATTATTAAAAAAGATTTGCGTTTTTACCAATATAAAATTCGATTAAAACAAGAGCTACAAAAAAATAACCATAAACGGCGGCGAGATTAGAGTTCTAAGGGTTTTACAGATCGGTATAGACGACTAATATGCTTTATTTAATCATAATATTCCATTTTGAAGTTATTATTTCAAACTGTTGTAGAAGATTTGTTGGAAAACCTCAATAGTTTCGCGGGCCCTTTCCCTCCTGCGTCATAAGGATTCAGAAGCGTCGATAAATTTCGCCCACCCAGCCAACCCTTTCAAATCGACAAGGGTCGAATTCGCCCGCCGCCAGCCATGACGTCCACTTAGAAAGGTATCGAGGAGGCTTTGCAAGCCAATGTCCAGACGGTGAAAGCCTTAAAGCTGCGTTTCTAAAACTCCTGACTGAGTGTTGTTGATTGAATAAATTGTTTTCGGACGTGATTGAAATATTTAACGTACATGTTTCCAAAAGAAAATTTGATCCTTGATAGAGTGAAACGAAACAAGGATATTTTAGCATACATTGCATTTCCACTTCATTAAAATGATACCATTATTTATTTACCCATTCAAACAAGTGTCATTGATTGATTTACTTCTTTAGGCAAAACTTAATTTTGTTTTTTTTATTTTAAATCTCTCAATTAGCCACTAAGTAAACGAAGCAACTTGTTTGTGTATATTTTATTATGCATATTATTATCGATATTCTTCAGTTGCGAAAAAACAACAATTTCAATACAAATTTCAGATGACAATGTATTAACGATTTTCAACATACTAGTAAAATTATTTTACATTGTCTTTGGTTATATTTATTGACATTCATTTTTAGAATATTTTTTGAGAGTTTTAGAACTATAATCTGTCCAGGACTATGGACACGCATATTATGCATCCACTCAAAATTCGCTTTGAAGATGTATATACGTATATATACGTCAAGCGCTAAGCAATAAAATACTAGTATATATTATATATGCTTCAAATTAACATTATATTATAAAAATATTGGATACATTTAATAAAATTCAATATAAAGCTAGATTAATTAAAAAACTTTCATCCAATGTGCAACCATAATTAAAAAAAGACTCCTGGAGAGGTTAAGTAAATTAGACTCATAATTTATCGTATGAATATAACTTTTATCGATTCTAATAAAAAATAGAATGATACTTAAAAGGACTTTTTATTACTACAATTTTATAATGTGTTAAACATACACCCTCGTGTATTATTTATATTTTCCACGTGAAGGCGTTTATAAATTATAATGTGGCAATAGCTTCATTTATGATTTGGCATGCGTAACGTATACACGTATATATAATAGCATTCATAATGGCATTGACACCTAGCAAAATAACGTTAGCTTCTTTCATCACATGTGACACGAGTCCTTGTACAAATATTAACTCCCGAGCCTTAAAGTATACTTATTTGAAGAATAGAGGTTAGAAAATTCTTTAATCATTCATTCATTACATTCAATACGATTGAGAAATTATTCTTAGCAAACAAATCGGAAATACCGAGATTATGAAGACGGTTTTCACAACATTCAGTATAAATCATTTTGTATTCATATATGTACTCTTTCATATATCATTTCATTGTATGATCCATGTTTTTTTAAATTCCAAGTTTGAGAAATATGTAATATCCTGGCGTGAATAAATCATATCGAATCCCTTTTATGAAAAACAAAGGATACTGAAAACGGTTTTCGTTCAACGGATATAGGCTCTTCTTCAGGTATATAAGGTCGTCTATATAGCTACAAGATGTGTGCAATGCCCATAGTAACCAAAATTGTGGAACAATAGGAATATCTGCGAAAACATTTAGAAAGACGAATATTATTTTTTTGGCAAAATTTACAAAGCAAAAGTATAAATTACAGGAGAAACCAAATGTTACAAAGGCCGCAATATGAATAAAAATTTACCTCAATAAACTCTAAATATACAATACAATGATAGAAGTCATCATATTATTTGCTACAAGAGGTGTACATATATGGTAGTCTATACAATGTCGAACGATATTTTTAGATATTTATTATGAGAATAAATGCACTGAATGACATGTGTGTACTAATGTAATAATTATTATCATTTTCATTCTGAAACTAAGGAAATGAATATCAAGGTGTTCACATGCTCATTATTGCATTATTCTAATAGATTTTTTTTAAAGCCATACATTTTTCACATTATCTCAATCTATAACGCCTATCCCGTATCCAAATAAATATATATATGAAAAAATATGCGAATTTTCTGCCCGTAATGGGATTAGACCCTGTGATTTATAGAATCAATATTCATTCAATCAATACTGAACAACTACGAAGACGTTAAAAATAACAATTACTTTGTAGAATTGATTTAAATATTGGAAAACAATCCAAATATTTAAGCAAAGAATATCTTACCTTATAGTAGAATCCGTAGAAATTAAAAATGTTCCATCATACCTGAAAAAAAACAAAAAAAAACATGTCACATCAATTTGTACTTTCATCGAACTTAATACTGATAATGCATGATATGATAATGCAAATTTATTTATTAAATGCATGCTTCAGAGAGGATCTGTTGTTTGGGCACCGCAGCGGTTAAAATTCGAGTTCATGGTAGAGAGGGTTCAGAATAAATATCAGAGACTTCTGTATTTGAGGGTGTATGAATGTGGCTATACACGGCTTTATCCGACTGTACAAGATTCTTAGTTATTACACTTTAAAATTAAGAAGGAATCTTTACTTAGCAGTGCATTTTTTTCGTCCCATGCGTGGTATAAATGAGAACTCTGCCATTATGGCTAATGTAATATGCTCCCAGTGACCAGCTCAGAAATGTTTTTCCATCACGAAATTTATGACTAACCTGCCAGGATTTGTGCCAACAGGAAGAGCATTTTTTTTTAAATTATCTCACCTATCGATATCTTACACTTAAGTGAGAGTAAATTTAAGCGTATTTTGTTCGTTCAAGTATTTTTTAACCTTTCTGTGCCAGACATAATGTCACAACCTAGCAAGCTGTGAAATTTTAAGCAAAAATAGAACCTTAATATATTTTTAAAAAGTATCTTGAATGTTTCTTTGTCATAAATTTGTTTTTAATTATAATATTATAACATATGCTACGTTTTCATATTTAAAATCATCCAAAATATTCAAATTTGTCTAAAAAAAAAACTACGTCTTATGTTGTGTGAGTCTACTCGCTTCTGGCACTTAATCGGTTATTAACAGAATATGTTATGCTGAATCGGTAGACTTCCTTAAATATAAACATATATTATATTATGTAGTTTTAATTTTTTTTATATATTCATCCCTGGTATTAATTATTTATTGCTTATATTTGATAACGTATATGTATTATTTTAATATGGTCATGTAGTGAAGGCATTGAATCAATAAATAATATAGGTTTATTCGTTTACGATCATACTATTATTTTGGTCAACGTTGTTAAGCGAGATTTTTCCGAATCCTGAAGTCTTGGAAACTGCTAACAGCTGTCGGCACACGATATATTATTTCCATATCAACACCAGCCCCCGAATGCTTATGACATCATTCACATATCTGCTAATTACGCCACCATCAAACTCCCATCGGGAGTCGAGCCGGGAGCCATCCATCATAGGCCTTAATATTGCGATGACTTCCACTCCAGAAGCTTCCCTTTCTCCACGTCTTAATGGTTATCCGATTGGCTGAGCAGCACATGGCCGTCAAATTGACTGACTGGTGTAATTAATTATTTCCCTGGTGTTCGGGGAAAAAAGTGGAGAAAAAATATGAATGTCTGCCGGCAACATCTGCTGTCGAACTTCGCCCAAACTTTTCGGTCATCATTTTTCATTGTATGTTTTCCTTGTGATATGACAGTGTTTTCTGAGTTTTTAAATGTAACTTTTTGTGGAAAGACTTGGATTCCCCCTACATTCATAAATTTACTTTTGCAAAGTATATTCATCTTATCAAAATTCCCATTAATAGTAATTGATTTTGAAAATACTTTATAAACTTTTCGAGTGTTTATTAATGAAAAATTTATATAGATGAATTTCAAACTGTATTTACAAATGTAATACGAGTATATACGTTTACAAAGCACCTTATCTAGGTAGAGAGCCATAATGAAATAATAATACAGTTTTTAAACTAATTACCACAATAAAAGAAAACTTTGATTGCCTAGTTTTTTTATTGTTAAATATTTGCAGAAAACTGTATTTTCATTTAATAAATTTAAAAAGGGCAGGAAGATAATATATTAATTAATAACAAATGATTATTATTCTTGTAAGTAATATTTTCGCATTAATAAACATTCTCTTTACGATTGTACCATATATTAAAACTTGAATTAACAATAGTCGATGCAAATAATACAAAACTTAATTCAAAAACCAGTTTTATTATTTAAAACTGAGGTAATGGTATAACAAAACTACGAGATATAGAAAATTACCATATTGGGGTCGTCCTCGAGGGAAGAGTGACCACCAACAACTACATGGCATTGCAAGGGGAAGAGTGGGCTATTTTTTATTATTACGTAACACATTTTCCTTTCAAAAAGCGGATAGGAGTTGATTGTAACTTTCATTCCTATTTAACCTGTCCTGAAGTATGGACGCGCATATGCGTCCACCCAAATCTCGCTTTGAAGAAGTATAGACGTATATGTACGTCATGCACCAAGCAATAAAATACTCGTATATATTATTTATGCATCACATAAACATTATTCAACAATAGTCTTGAAAACATTTAATAAAATTCGCATTTAAAGCTACACCAATGAAAAAACTCTCACCCAATTGTGTAACCATAATTAAAAAACTCTTGGAGACTATAATGTGGAAAGTTACGTAACCTTATAAAGGAGAGGGGGATCAAGATAAATGTCTCCATGATGTTAACGTGGAGAAGGGGAGAAGGGGAGGGTAAAAAATGTAAGAAAAAACTTTACGTAGCTTATGGACGACTATATACCAATAAACACTTTAAAAATATTGTATGGAATCAATATATAATATTTCAGTTACCATAAATGACATGAGAACATACGAGTATATTATAATTATCTTGATCATTTTCATGGGATGAGAAAAATTGAGTTTTCGTTCAAGTGAAAGTATGTTTTAATGTTTGATTAAATTACGTGTTTTCCGTTAAAATACTGTATTTTTGAATCTATTGAAATGAAATGAAAACTTTTTTCATGAATTATTTCATGAACCGATGATGTATAAACTTTACGTTCGCAATTTTTACATTTTTAATACAGTATTTTATTATTTACGGTGGTATTAATGTGAAAAAACTAACACAAATGCATTGTAAATTAATATTAACTGTTATATTGTTGTAATAAATAACAGGTATTCAGGGAATACTTTACAACTAGGTCTGTAAATATTACCCGGTTTAGTTAAGCGCATTTACACTCGTAATAATGTGTGTGGAAGAGTAATAAAAATAAATTCCAATCGCAATAAAAACGTCCCGCTGATGAGTTTATAACGAAAAATTACGACGCGAGCGTTTGGAATGGTGGCCGGTGCCACACCGCCGTGGGTGAGAATGGAAGTGCATTTTTCGGCTACAGGTTCATTGTTTACGACATATTAAAGTATAACAATGCTTGTACTTAGAGATTTTTAGCAGGTGGACTCTGTGGATTCTTTTCACATGGGACTGACTGCCCATACGTAAGAATTCATTCACAGGTTATTTTTTGTTAATTTTTTTATTCAAGAATAAATCGTTATCTTTCAATCATTTTCATGCATAATCTGTCGCCAGAAAAACCAGTTAAAAATAATACGAATAAAATAATGGCCCGATTATAGGGCAACCCTGATTGTAAAGCGACCTCTATTTTTGAATCTGCTTCTTGGAGAAAAAAATCACGTATCATTATAATAAAATATTTATTAACAAAGTAAATACATAATAATAAAAGAATTTTAAAAAATACAGTAGCTAATCAGATCAGTCATGTAAGTACAGTCTGTTTTTTTTAGATCACAAAGATGCAAAACAAGACAATGGTAAAAAAAACACATGAAAAACTGTCAGAAATTACTACGCACAAGCTATGTGTGAACAATGTCGCCTTTTGAACGCTCTCATTACAATGTTGCCATTTTGCTAATAGCGAGTAGTGAATTTGTTACCCACTATGTTTTTGACTCGAATATAAGGCAACCCCCCTATTTTTAGGGTTGGTATATCAGCTTAAAATACAAATAAAGATTAATTTCTGTTCCTAAATACTACAAATTTCAGTACTACGATTTTAATTTACGAGTAAGTAAATGATTCATTAGAATGTAAGTATGTTAGGAATGCGATCATGTTGTAGGAGTTTTTAAATATTTGCATAATTAAGGAGGATTTTCCCTTCATTCGAAGCAATGAAAATTTAATTTAGCGATACGCACTGTTATTCACATTACGTTTTTTATAGAGAGATTTAAACTGTCCAGGAGTATGGACGCGCATATGCGTCCGCTAAAAATTTCCTTTGAAGAATTATATACGTATATATACGTCAAGCACCAAGCAATAAAATACTCAAATATATTATGTCGCTCTCGTGGGTGAGTGGATAG
>JAPMAE010004323.1:939-14292 GCA_036584705.1 Rhyacophila sp. 25_7
CACAAAATGAAAATTATTTTTTCTTTATTTACGAGTAATAATTGACAGTTATTAGGTCAACAAATTTGGTTCAAGTCCTCGTTTTAAATGCACATGAAAAATTGTGCAAATTTTTCCAGCTACGCGATTCGAACTCTAGACTTTCAACTCATGAGTCGGATGCGCTATCTTAATATCTTAATATAATGTACAAATCTACCATGTAATATAATTTTAAATAATAATCATAGTATAAAACCTCTTATTATGTATTATAATGGCGAAAAGTAACTTTATTATTGTATAAGAATGGACATAAATTTGATCTTACTATATAAAATTATGTAAAAACTACAGACATTTTTGTCAACAAACAAAAAAATATCTAGGATACATTATATTTTATGCGTGACATTTGTGCACGATTTTCAAAAAGAATTTTAACTGTTTCTAATCTGTGTCAATATCCATCCAATCATATACATAAAGAATGGTCTTTACTTGAAAATACGACGTTTCTAATATAAATATTGTGATGCATTCATTATTCGGTTTCGCGCCAAGATATAGTTTATTGTAAATGTAGCGAGTACAAATTATACGCTTTCATTGTTTTGCGCGTGACGTAACACAGTACAGATTTCCCGCGCTAAACGGAACACTCAATATCATTTTGAGGTTATGTACAATTTTAAATCTGATCTTGGTGCGTTATAATCATTTTATTGAAAAGTATGTAGTTTTTGTTTTTAATTTATGCATTATTATTTTTTTGCCTAAACTTTTACCAATGTTATTACTGAGTTACAAAACAAAAAACATACATTTCTTCATTACATTTTTTATTATACTCGTGTATTATTGCCTAAAATTGGCGATAAATAAATGATACAATATATTACGGATTATTCACGACATAATGTGTAATGCTGATTTTTAAATACCTAAAGAATGTCAGAGAAAATAAGTTTTTCACTAAGTTTTTTTCATATACACGTATTTTGTATTTTCGAAATTATTAAATAGATTCCACGTTTAAAATTATAGAAACTATTCCGTATAGATAAACGTCATATGTGAGCGTGCAATTCATTTTTTTTTCTATTTACATATAAATGAATGTGTGTTTCCTTTCTTTATTTAAAAATTAAATGAATATTTAACAAAAACTGAAAGATTAAAAGAAAAAAGTTATATATTTATACAATATTCATATTAGTTTTTTAAGAACTATTTAAACTACAGTTACTTTAGAAATCATAACTATTGTATATTAATTTTAATTTTTTTATTACGAAATACCATAAAAATATTGTATAGTGGCATTATTAAATTTTTTGGGACTACGTTGACAACAAAATATATTTGTTTTGGAATGGAGACAGTAACAAAAGTTATTCATCATTTGGTCTTATTTGCGAGTATAAGTTGGACCTAAAAGGGGTTTATTGATAAATTATAGAACATTACTAAAATAACGTTTCTTTATAACTATTTTTTTTAACACAATCTGATATTGTAATATAGATATTGAAAAAAATATGAATAACATTATTAATATGCAAAAACTACAATATAAATGTTTATTTCTTGATTATCGATTTAATTTGTATCCATACTCTAAATTAAAATGTAAACATAATTGAAACACTAAAATTTTACAAAAAAAATTAGACAAAAAATATTTAATAAATAACAATTGCATCAAACTGCGATGGTTATTGATGTTTCAATCAACACACTTTTCTTAATAATCCTGTAAACGGTGCTATAAGAATGAGTAGATAATAGATTTTTCAGCAAAGAACTACATTTTTTTTCTCATTAATATTGTTGCATGATTCTAATAAAAAATACATTTCTAAGTTAGGTGTATTAAAGAAGTACTAAATCTTTATAATATATTCCATTTGTTTTTTTTTTTGATTACACGGCACTCTTGAGTAAACTTCCGTGGACAGGTTTCGTTCATTTAAGGCCATAACCGCGACGCAACCTAAAAACACCGATAAACAAGCTGGTTGCTTACCTGTATGATATCAATTCAATCCAGGTGCATTTTGATGAGCCCAACCACATAAATATGTACTTGTTATATGTCTTTATATTTGGTAAATAAATATTATAATATTATAAAAAGATAAATTTATCATAATTTTACTATGTTGATATTAATTATTACTGTATAATCAATTTTGTATCAAGCAATATTTAATTGATATGTGGTATTAAAATCTTATAAAATAATATTTTCCAAAGAGATTCCATTGTCAGTTATCTATTGGGGAATTTTTAAATATACAGTTTTATCCCATATTTAACAAAGTGATTTTTTTATTTTATTATAAAGCCAAAACAAAATTTGGTTAACCAAGTTCATAAATAATAAGTATAATGTATAAAATATTGTTACGAAAATCTTTATACTTTACAAACTTGCAGTCTGTTTCAGAGTGTTTAGAATTATGGTAGAAAACAATAATAATCAATAATTTTTTGCACCATGTTTAAACTATTTTTTTATGAGAATAGCGAGGCAAAATATTTTATTGTTTTACATATTTAATTTTATTCTAAATTATTGTAGTACGAGTATACAGCTATGAGTATCTAGTGATTGGTTATTGAATATATAGAAAGAATTTAATTTTTTTATATTACTATATATGCACTTTTTTAACAATTATTTTGATTGTTATAAAATGCCTATATTAATCGATAAGCCTTCTGATTTATATAAAGTTTAATTATATAGTTTATTCATTGAACACAGTTAACAGATAATTTTTAATTAGTCGATATCACATTTAAATTATTTAGAATACATTTCATTTGTAAATAGTCATTACAGGTTGAACTGGTCAATTATTAACTGGTTAAGATACTTCAACAACATCTTCCGCAATAGTGATAGATTAAGACGATTAAGATGTTGCCAATATGAGACATCCTGATTTTAATCAATATATATTTTTCACATAACATATTATAACAGTTATTCTAATCAAATTTTAACAAACAAACCTTAAGCTTATAAGCGGAGAAATATTTTGAATTTAGTTTATTTACTAATAATGTTTTTATTATTGTTTTCAGATTAGCGAATAATAGTAATGGAATATGTGATAATCATATTTCCTACAAAAGAAGAGTAAGAATCTAGTTTATAGGCATAAATCAATTCGTAGATTGAATGAAGGAAAACGAAATGTTCACCCAAAATATGAACGAATTCATAAAAATGGCGGTGCTTCACAAAAGCTCAAGAAAACACGTGGAAGTGGCATCTGAGTGCGTTAAGAACAATAAATGTGATAAAAAAATTAGTGCCAGTGTAAATTCCAACAGTAGGACGATCAAAAAGAACGTGCTATCAAATGTAAATTCTGCGATTTTTGCAATGATGTTACAAAGAACTACTTTTACCATAATAGTCGTCGTGTCATGTGTGTTATCAAATCCGACCGTAGTTACTGGAGCAGAAATTGCAAGTTCTTCTAGCGTGATCAATAAAACAATTGAAAGTCCTGTATTAAATAGAGTTTTAATGGAAGAAAATGCCATAGATGGCAGCTCAAAACTAGAAATAGTTACCCCTCGTTCTCCAATCTACATTCCTTTAGTAACTGAAGCAGTCTCAAAAACTAAAGATGCCTTGTATAAACACATGGTTAAGGCGACTGGAGAATTTAAACGGTTTGCTAATAGGACTTTTGATACGGGAAATAGTTTGTGGGATTCTTTGCTTAAAGAGTGCATGGATAGTCCTTCTATGAGTTGTATACAAAAAAATGTGTATACATATCTTGATGACAGTATTGGTTTCAGCGGCGATGTGAACGTGACGGATGGATTCAGGTTCAAGAAAAATAAGTTAGCTTATTGGAAGTATACCGAAAATGCCAACAGAAAGACGGAAGAAATAAATACAACTGAAAAAGAAAATGTTATCGATAAAAATGACGATGTGGATGAAGATGAAGAGTTTGAAGACGAAGATGAGGCCAGATTTGCAGGTATTTTTTCAATGTTCTTTATTTAATAAAAATTTAGAGTTTACAATAGTATTGAATAGATTTATAGCATTATACAAATAATCTGAACTTAATATTAGTAGTAATAGAAATAGAAATATAAATATAAAACAGTTACATTATCCAATAGTCGTCATGTTTTTAATAATTTTCGTTTAAAATAACTAATAAATAATCATAATATGAATTAAATAAAACATGTATTTTATTAAATTTAAACTATTAAATAATGCATGCTAGTCGTTTAGAAGCTAAACACAAACTATGATGATTGTAGGTTATATCCCATTATAACGAGTTCTATTGTAACTTAATTTAAGTATAATATTTTTTGTGAAACGAGATGACGCTTTTATACAAATGAAACAAAAAATATTAACAGTAAGTTCAGCAAGTATGTATAGTATTTATGTTTTAAAATACTTACTAATAATATTTTCACGAATTTCATATAAAGAATTATTATTATTATGAAGATTTTTAACGAATCTTTGTTCTGTCAATACATAAAATTAGTGATATTAGATAACTTTACCAATTCGTATTTAGAAACAAAAAAAATGGCTACGATATGATTACAAAAAAAAGATTATTGCAATTAATTATTTGTACAGATTTGCCATTATGCGATATTCAAAAATTGATAATTGAAAAGTTTGATTTATTACTATGTGACAACTCTAGGATATATCAAAATTGTTGCTCTATTTTCTTTCTCAGGGTTATTGTTTATGAAAGGTACCTTTTATAAAATAAAATGAGAAAAATATAAAACCACTGTGATCATATTATCAATAACTTAACCGCACCAATACCACATTATATTATTTCTATTAAAGTGATATGCTAAAATATTTTCTAATCCCACTAAAGTAGTTCATAAAATGAGTACAAAACAGAAATTATTTTTTCCAACATATTTATAGAAACTTATGAGAGATATATATATTTTTAATACTACACAGTGATTCACGTAAAATGACTATAAAACTGTATTCAAAGTTAATTGAATAAATCGTGATTAAGAATCTGCATCTCAGTGACATTTTCTAATTATCCAGATGAAAATCATTTCATTTTTAAGCTTAAATATATTTTCGTCGTGAATATATTTCTTTTACTTAAATTACTTTCGTGATTCCAATTCATTTCTATGTAGTTAGTGTTTTAATGTTGCAAAAGCAAAATGACAGCAGATATTTAATTCTACATTACAAATATTTTATAAAAGATGTTTCATTTAACTTAAAATAAAAATGTATATTATATTCGTTTGAAAATATACATGCATTAGTTACTATATCTCTAAGTTTATAAACTATAATACTTTATAAAAAAAATAACTACATTATTGTTTACAATTAAATTAAATATAATAAAGAAAGCAATGTAAATGTGCATGTGTTTTCCAAAATATGATTTGTGCTTATAGTGTTACAATGTATTCGGATTCATGGGTAACCGTATGACTACCTCCATAGTTTCCTAAATCTAGTTGTTTCTTTTCGATCATCAATATTTAATACTTTTCCATATAAAGTAGGCTATCCACACATTTCTTTATGAAAAAGCTGTTGAGTCAAGTGTTCATTAGAGTTTCTTCATGTAGTTTTTTGAGAGTTCATAACTATAGAATTCTCAAAAACATGTATAAAAATCTCCAGTACGCACTAAGTACATCGGGCGTCTCGGAATTAGATGGGCGGATAACGTAACTAGAGATGCAAATATATTCAGTGTGACTGACTGTAGAGAGAGAAAGAGAGAAAGCTAGAGACTAATAGGTCTAGCAAACAGCCATGGACCTAAATGGATTGTAGCGTCATATTTAATAAGATAGTAACATAATTCTTAATAATAATAAGAATCATACATCAAAGAAAAGCGATGACAGTGATTAATATATGAAACAAAATTTATAAAAGAATGGAATACTAACATTTCAAGTATTCTTAAAATAGTTTTATTTTAATATTAAATTAAAATAGAACTATTATAGTATTTTTTTTCATTTAACCATATCCGAAACGGCTTAGTAAATAATTAATTAGTCTTTAAAAAAATAAGCCAAGAAAATCTTCACTCTATGAAGATTCCATATGCTCTGTCTCGGATCATATGGAATTTTTAAATAACTTTTATAAATTTTGTTATGTAACTTGTCGATAACTATAGTAAACGAGGACTATTATTTTTATTTCTTTTAATTATACCCGCTCTGAAATGAAATGATGTAACTCCACAGTTTGAAGATTATTATGAGAGATTTGTATGAGTAATAATTGTCAGTCAATAGCTCAACCAATTTTGTCCATGTCTTAATTTATTATGCACATGAAAAATCCTGTGAAATGTTCGCCAGCTACGGGACTCAAACCCTAGACCCTCGAGTCGTGAGTTGTATGCGCTATCTACTCCCCTACGAAAGCGCCACTATCATATTACTCACGTACTGTTTTATGGTATTCAATTATATTTTAATAATAACAAACATAATGTAGGCATTTTTTAAAGTATTCCGTATCTAATTTTACCATTACAAATAATCACTTTCTATACATAAAAAATTGAATACCTTAGATTAAATTTTCCATTTTTTTCTGAATCGAATATCAATACGCATAGTTGAATGTGCGAGACGCCTTAAACATATTATAATCAGCAAAATTCTCATTTAAGTATCTGACTAGATGTTATTACTGGGTGAGTTGATGTTAAAGATGCGTGACAACCGTGAAAAATGGTTCTTGAATACCATTTGACAAACTGTTAGAATTGAAAGAGACAGTGGCAAGCTGGTATTTTAAAAACATTCTCGTGACTTGTAACAGTAGATATGGTATAAAACTTTCATAATATAACAGTTTATAATAAATGGAATAAAGAAATTCGATAATATATCATTATGTTGTACTAATTTAGTTCAATTTGGAAGCATATAATTGATATAAATACTTATATTAATTTCTGCTTTTGATCAAATTAAGGAAAAAATTCTCTAGAATATTATTAATCGAAATTGCAGATTCAAATTATTACCGGAGTATATACAATGTTACCAGCATTATAACATAATACAAGGGTGGTAGTCACAAATAAGCTACAAATATTGGTCAATTTAAACGTGCACTTGACTTTATTTCCATAGTGTTCAAACTTGTAGTACACTATAAGTGTTTATTTATTTTAAAATATATTTAATCTCATGTTTACTTGTAATTTCTATTTTCTGTTATCTTAAAAGTTGAATATATTAGAATATGTTTGAAGTATAATACCACGTTCTACGTTAATGATGTATATAGCTACATTATTCTTAACATAGTGCAATGAAAGAGGGATATGATGGAGTATTATTATTTTTTTTATTCGTTGACCGCAAGTTCAAGACCGTAATTAAAATAATTCTTGTGATATTTTAGTTTCTTGGCTCTAGGTATGAATGATATTAAAAAAACTGAATTAACGTAACGTCAAACAGGAATTATTTAAATTTACAATAATACAAATCAATAAATTAGAGGTGTGGTGTAAAAAGTTGGTAACCCACAATGAGATATTTCTGTAATAATCGCAGTTGAAAGTTTCTGACAAATTTAAAAATATACTAAAAGAATGATTACCATGATTATTTTTAGGCACCTATAGATTGTTAAAAAAATTGAATGAGAAAGTATAAAATGGTTATTAAATAGGCTAAAAATTTGATAAAATGTATTTCTACCTAAGTGTGGATTACCAAGTTTATACGCCACATTCCTCAAATGTAATCTTAAAGTGTAAATATTACGAGAGACATCCATGAAGTAAGAGTAATCAATTTAAAAAAAATAAAAAATGCAATATTTTTAAAAATTACAAATTCGTATACATGTATCAAATATTATTTTTCAACGTAGTCGTCTTCTTTCTCAATAAACTTTGTGGGCCGAAAAATAAGCTTTCAATCACTTTCGTATACACTCTGGCCCTCATCGTCGGTCGAAAACCTTTTCTTACCTATAAACCACTTCAGAGAGGTGAAAAGATGAAAGTCTGAAATTGCTAGATCAGAACTAGCGAAGTGGTTGATGATATCTCAACCCAATAAATCCAATAATTACTTTGTAACGTTGGCTGTGTAAAGACGTGCATTGTCATGCAACAAGCATACTCTCTCGTCATAATTTATTTTAGGTCTCATAAGTAATATTGTATATTATAATATTTGTGTTATTAAGAAATGTATAAATGCAGTACAGTAAACGTAATATTAGGTATAAAACGATTTCATTACAAAGTTTATAAGCTGTATTAATAAGTATTTCGTTAAATTTAATTTATGATTATTTTAAATACGAAATCAATAAAATTTTCATATAAAAACCTATACTTTCTGTATATTATAAAATAGTGTGGTAGATGATATGGTTAGCAACACATTTCTAATATAAAATAATAACACGATAATTATAAATTTATAGTCTTAATAAATACCCAAATTCCTTTTGCAGAAGTATGCGCTATGCTATCATCGCAGTACAACTTTCTCCAATAAAATCTGTCTTTAGTGGACGATACTAGTTTTTTTAGAGGCGAAGTCTACAAAGACCGTTACTTTTCTTAACGTGTTTAATTCTGAGTATCAATGCGAAATAATATTGGCATAATCAAAGGAAAAATAAAATTTAAAATAATTGTTTGAATTAAACTATAATAAAATAGTCATAATAGTGAAATAAAAAACAAGAGATAATGCTAAGTATAAATCTTGGAATTGAAAATTACAGTTAGGTAATGGAATTAGAGATCAAAATCACGTTGTCAAAATAAAATTTCAAACACGTTTATTAAATACTTTTGTCAATAGCAAGAAATAACGTATATATTGTGTATACTTTGAAATACGTTACAAAAAATGAAACTATTGACATTGAACTAAAATACTAGTTTAAATAAATTAGACATGTTTAAAGAAATGATTTTGTTTAGATATCGGATAACTTGAGATTTTTTTTAAAATTCACTATTTTTGTAAACATAGGACATCATGCCAAATATTGCGATCGATATCAAATAAATAATTCTTTTATTTTTTTATTAGTTAATTTAATATTGCTTGATTACAATTTAAAGTCAAACTGCCAAATTTTTTGAAAAGTATTGAGAAAATTATAATTTAATATCATTTACAAAAATATAATTCTAAATTTACTCTCAATTGATCAATACATAAATAGTTATCATGCATTACTCGTATATCTAGAGTTTGATATCTCAATTTGAAGTTTTGAATACTCCATAAAAAATCGTATCGGCCACACGTTGGGTCCATAGAGGAAGCCGTATATAATGTGGGTAGAGCAAAGGCCAATAACTAATCATATTCTGTTACAAACAAGTTTTTTTTTTTTAATGTTTTTAGCACAGCCTAGATTCGAATGGAATATTAACCTGTAATGATAATATGCCGATCGTTTCAGGTTTTTCACAAAACGTAGTGTTTGGCATTTAAACCTATAACGTTTAATAATCAATTAAACTTTATGCGATTATCTTCTCTCTATTTTTTATGTATGTTGATATATCGTTACTTATATTGTTAAATATTAAGGGTATTATTATCAATTATTATTATAACAAACAATATATTGTTGCCAATAGGACATGAAACTTTATATAAAAACGCTCATTTTTGGGATAAGAAGCTAATAATAAATTTAATTAGCGTTTCTAAATGATATTTTATTGTATTTGACAGTAAGATTTAAATGTTCAACATACGTATTATTATATTTTAATTTCATATTGTATCTAATGTAATGAAAGAAGTACATTTATCTGTGTTGGTATATTTTCATGCAAAATTATTAAGTAATTTTAATAATCTACTCAGATGTTTGAAGACCGCTTTTTATATGTTAAAAATATATTTTCATTATTTGCTGATGACAATCAATCACATAGTAATAAAACCTGTATAGATAGTCATTACTGACAAATTTTACGTCCTTAAATTTGAAAATTGTATGCAAAAACAAATTATAATTAAATACGCGTATTATTTTTAATAGTCAATCTTGGCTATTACGAAAACAATAATGAAGAGATTACTGCAAAGGTATATTGATTTTAATTTACTAATATTCTCATCTCACGGCTATAACGATAATGTTTTACGAATTATAGAACAAATTTTAAAAACTATGCAAACATTCTTTATCGATTCGGTGAATAAAACTAATTGGGAATAATTAATTGAAAGTGACCAATGAAAACTATTACTAAGCTCTCTGTACATAATTACAGATTGATTTATGACGTAAGTTGGTCCTTTACGAAATATGGCAGTGTTTATAAATAGTGAATTGACACCTGTATTGTAATTTTTATGAACAGGCGTATCCTATATTTATTGATAAAAGTGATATCAGAAAAAAATGCATTTTGTGCACGTTTTTTCTATTTTGAAAGATATTTTT
The DNA here is from genome assembly GCA_036584705.1 of Rhyacophila sp. 25_7. Taxonomy (NCBI): domain Eukaryota; kingdom Metazoa; phylum Arthropoda; class Insecta; order Trichoptera; family Rhyacophilidae; genus Rhyacophila; species Rhyacophila sp. 25_7. Next base: position 11,414 of record JAPMAE010004323.1, read on the forward strand.
TGTTTTTCATAACATACCGTAATTAATTTAAATGTTGGAACTATCTTTATTCTAATACTTCATATTAATTAAAGCAACAATGCAAAATAATTTAATGATAAGAATATAAGTAAAATTGATGTACTGAATAATAACAATTGCAAGCAAACTCAATCTAGTCGATTTGTTACAGTGTAAAAATCTTCTCTATTTTGTCATATATAAAAGCAATATAAATTTGTAAATAATTGTATTATCTTAGAGAAAAAAATACTACTTGTCATATCACTTTTGGTGATATTTATTTTTCACTATCCGTAAGTAAGCTGTAGTCTATGTCATCGGAAAAAACTTCATTGGAAAGTTATTGTCGTATTATTCACCTTACGTTAAAAAGCTGTAGATGAATATTAAGAGTAAATAGAAGTTAAGTTGAGATTTTGACAAGAAATTTTATCACATTGGAAGCCCGCTTCGGTATCGGTTTATATTTTCACTATCTATTAAGTTCAAACACATAAAACCTTCTCTAGGCGTTGCCCTACATTTCCGTTGATTGTTCAATACATCAAGGCTGCTATTCCGGTTGCTTAGAATGATTATTACGTTTGATTTTTATCGAGTAAATAATAATAGATGTTTTGGGAACAGCCATTAGATGCGTCTATGTTTTATGTTGTGTTTGTGATTTTTCAAACAGATAAAGTGCAATGTAATATATTAAAGTTTTCATTCAGTTTTATCTGAAAGTGGTAAATATAAAATGAAACAACACAAACACATATTAAAATTTCAGTTTTATTTTGATTTTAAAGATAGATTTCAAATTATGAAGATATCCATACTCATACTCCTATAATATGTTTCGAGTGAATAAAGTTATTATTAATTTTTAAATACATATCAGTGTATGCAGCCATTAGCAAAATTGAAATTATAATATTTTCATGACAATGTGTCATAATTTACGAGTTTTTTTAAAATAATATGAAACGAGTGAATGAAAACGTTGAACAGATTATTTTTAAATATTTAACTAAGGACATTTTAAATTGTGGTTAGATAACACGTCGTTATGATGTCTACCGCTATTTCCGTGAAGTATATTATAATGTGGCTTTGAAAATTGTTACATGCAATAAAGCGGTGATTCCCCGCAGGGCTTGTGAAAAGCGTCAGATAGCTATCATTAGTCAAAGATGATTGCCAGCTGCCATATAATAGAGTGCAAGATTGCGTCTGGCTTTAGTTTGCATTAGAGTGTGTCACATTATTAGAATCAGGTGAATTAGTTTAAAATGCATTTACAAATCAGAAAGAATTAATTAAGAGGGTAATAAACATTATATTAATAAAAAAATTGACTTTTTATTAAAAGCTTTTAGAAAACCAGAAAGTTTGTTGCAAATAACGTAAGTAATTAAAAATATTGTGTAAATCTTATATTTAGGAAGAAGAAATATATATTTAATGTTATAAAAATTTCACGATATATTGAAATGCACACAAAATTTATTAGAGTTAAAGTGAATATTTGTAGAAAATTAACATCCTTAAATTTTCTGCTTGATTCCATTCCAATTTAATTCATTTGCCTCGGTATGTCTGTGGATAACGTATCGGCCTGACGATTCTAAGATTGCTCGTTTGAATTACGTAACTAACAAAAAATTTACTAGTTTTTTATATTACATACTCGTAACAAAGGCCAGGTTTATTGGGTTATAATTTCTAATGCTTACCTTTTAGAAAAGGCTGAAACTACAATATTTATATAGAGGGAGAAAATAGTTTTTTTATTATGTGTAACATGGGTTTTAAAGCATCCGATATTTATAATTTAAACAAATTGATTGAATAGTACATTGTTGATAGTATAAATAAATAAATTTAGTTGTATCATTTTTATGAATACACAATATCGTATTTATTGCCAATAAAAAATCTAACTATTGTTTTTACATTATTTGCACGTGCATCGAATTATTGTTTAAAAATATAATATTAAAAAATCATGCAGTTTCTTTGATAGTCAATATATATCTTCATTAATTTAAAAGTCTGTAAAAGTGTATCACGACCTCCTCATAAAGCTTTTCTTATCTATATTATACTACGAATGGTAATCGCTTTCGTCCGCTTATTATGATAATTTCATTGTGTTCAAGTGACATTCCGTTTATTTTTCTAGGTTAAAATAGAAAACGTATGTGCATAAATTATTTAATTAAACTATCTTTGTTCATTTGACTCCTTTGGTTTTGATTTTATTTAGATGATATTGACATGAATTGAATAGTTTTGTGAGCTTTTAATATTTATTACTTATAGATGTGTGGAATTAATATAGTTAAAATAATTTAATATATAATAAAAAAACGCAACTATTAACGAATATATTTTTTTAAATGTTAGCCATTATTATTTAAATTTGACTCATTGCATAATTTAACTTATATACGTTTTTGAATGTTATTATTATTTGTCAAAATATTTACGATAGTCTAATTTTTGAAAATGTTATGGATGTATTTTTGTTCAACTGCTATGAATATTGAAGTCATATAGCTTGTACCAGCGTTGTAACTGAATAATAATTAATATTTACTTTGTAAATTGTAAAAAAAATAAAAATATATACGATAGCCTATTAATAATAAATGGCGAAAAAAATCTCCTTTTACTCATTTCTAACAGAGAGTTCATTTTTATAAGTAAAAACTGACATTTTTGAATAATATAGTTAGCGATAATTTATTTTTATTTTCAGATTCACCGTTGCAGGAAGTCACCAATGCAATTTACGATAAAGGAGTAAAATTCTTCATGTCTCATGACTTGGAGCTCCGCTTGCCACAGACTTTCTTCTCAGGAGCCTTACTGAGAGCTGCACCTAGATC
>JAPMAE010004333.1:0-14281 GCA_036584705.1 Rhyacophila sp. 25_7
ATTTGATGCATAAATAATATATACGAGTATTTTATTGCTTGATGCTTGACGTAAAAAAGTCTAAACTTCTTCAAATCGAATTTGAGCGGACGCATATGCGCGTCCAAACTCTGGACAGGTTAATTGTATGTATTTAAAAATCATTATTAAAGTCAGTATTTAAAAATTATTATTATACCAATTAAATATTTTAGATTCTGCAAGAACTAAGGAACTTATTTCATGAAATTTTATGATCTTAAATCATTTTTTTAAACATAAAAATTATATAAACTACTAACTAAAGGATATTTCTGAAGAAAATCAATTTTATCACAATTATGTTATTTTAGCGAGATATTTTTATGATAAAAAGAATCGGAATGGAGCTGATTCAGTGTACGTATTTAAAAGACCTCATTCTTAGTCACCGTTCAAGGAAAAAGTGACCTCGCCTTCCAAATTTGTAGCCCAAAGATTAACATTGAATCATATTGTCTGTGGTAATAAGAGAATTAAGCAATGAATACTATTTAATTATCGTTTGTAAACGGAGCCAGCCTCCGATTCAAGATCGAAAACTTTCAAAAGAACGAATTTAATTTGATAATATGTATAAGAAATATGTTTTTGTAACAAAGAACTAGATTACAATGTTTGTATGGATACTAAAAGAGAATCGATAATTTAAAATTGAAGGGCACTGCTAAAATATGGGACATTAAATTGTACCTGGGAGGGAAACTACACCATGTCAAAAATGCAGGGCTGTGGAGTCGGTTCAAAATTTACCGATTTCGACTCCGACTTTATCTTATTTTCTCCGACTCCGATTTCTATTTTTATTTTATTTTATGATTTGCTATGTATATAATATTAATCACAGAAATCACATAAAATTATTTAACGATCAAACACGTAAACGTAACTGCCAAACGACGACCGAATACGTAACAAGAAAAAACAAGCATTAGACACGTAAACGAGATATAAATAACACTGCTTCCAAGAAACTGTCCAATATAATGTAGCGCCAGAATTCTGAATCATATATATTTGGCACATACCGTAATGTTATACATCAAAGAAAATATAAAAAAAACAGTCGGTTGATTTTTTCCGACTCTGACTTCACAGCCCTGCAAAAATTGATTTTTTTCACTACGGCTGTTCAGTCGTTTTGGTGTTGCTTCCTTCAGAAAATATATAACTTAGTGTAATATTCCTTTCGTTTTCTTTTCTAATAGGGTTACAACACATGAAAGAGCATCGCAAGATATACTACAACATATCGATATCTCAATGTTGCCAAATATTGGCACAGTGTAGTTTACCTCCCAGATACAGATGTTATACTAATAAAAAGGCAAAACAAATATAAAAAAAGAATAGTTCCACAGTGTTACCATTGCATACGTATTATAATAAATGAATACCTTAATTGTGCATTGGCAACATTGTTTTTTTATATATAAAAAAATGGTTTTTAAATTTGGAACATTGATAATTTTTAGAATATATGAGGCGTGTATTTCCAAAATGAATTTATTCCACTTTAAAAACCGTTTACGGTGTCAATATTACACATTTTTTTGTTATATCCATTTGTAGAGTAAAATACAATTTGCAATATAGATAACAAAAAATATGTAATATCGATACTATAACAGTTTTTTTTTGTATTTTCCGCAAATTGTGGAATAAGTTCACTTTAGAAATACACGACTCATATGAAAGAGTTAAGCAACATTTTTAATTACAGATTCAACGGAGGGCGTTAAAATGTGTTACTACAAGAGGTAAATTTGACTTCCGAACGTAGCCATGAATAAAGATTTTTTGGAGAGAAAAAATATTTATATTTAAAATTAACAAGGAATGATTTTTATTTCTACATTGATCATTTATCATCAAATTTGTAGCGTACAATAATATTGTATATTTGACATAATTACGACAGAAAATAGAAAACATTCCATTTTGCGAAGCAGTTTCCTGTGAGTTCCGATAGGCCCCTACGCAGTGGCCATATGCTTCAAAAACTCGATATCGCTGGTTCGTTGTGTCGGTTGGCTTTACGCACAGCCGGCCCACGAAACATCTGCTAGCTGACACATACACACAGACACACACGAACGTCGCTAGCACAACATACACATATGCAGGAAACGTCAAGCGGAGCGGATGACGTGCCCGAAAAGTCAAGCTGGCTAAAGGTGTGTTTACATCACATATAATAATGCCAACAGTATCGTAGAAAAAATGTTATTTAATTACCAGACAATGAGAACTACCAACCAATAACGTAATACCGTTATCAAATTTATAAACATTACATATTGACCGTGTTTAGGCAAAAAGGATTAACCCTCACAGAACAAAATTTACAGGAGGCACAAAAAACGTGTTGTAATGATTTTTAATCAGTCACATATAAAGCTGAAGTGCTTGATGACCAATAAATTGATGTTTTATTTTCCCGATCAGATGATTAAAAAACGTATTAAAGGAAAATTGTGGGTTAATGCTTTTTTCTTTTCACACAAACTTAGTAGGTCGTTCTTTTTTCAAAATCTAAAGTTTAATTTAGATAATGATTCGGCATTTTCGGCTTAATTACTTTCAACAGTACCTGTCTTTAGTTGCGAACTGAGAATTCAAATAACACTTTTCAAGAAACTGAGCGTTAAGCCCTTTTGCCCAAACAGGGTCGATAGATACCCTAAATGAACGGATTGGAGACAATATCTGAGCAATAAAAATACAAACTTGACATATGAGGAGCCCAGTATCGCAACTCATAATTCCAGCATATGGAAAAATTGGGTTATGGATGCTGCATTGTTCTTCGTGTTTACTCCTATCTCTTAAATTATAAATTATTTTTCGAATCTTACAAATTCTAATCTAAAATTAATGTGAAAATATTGTTTTATCTCCAATTATCTATACTAATAACTATTCCAGCCATTGAACAGTCATCGACGACAGAGTCTGCTGCTAATCCATCACGTAAACATCAGATTTGTATTTTCTTAACTATATCTCCATAGACTCGCTGCAAAACTATGAATCTCCGAGTTTAAATTGAAGATATTTTGTATGTTTAACGAAAAATAACATTTGTTTTTATTACGGTCCATTTCGGTATTGATCCTCCATTTATTACAACTATAATTTAATTAAACTATTGTAACTGTGTGTATGAAAACAGTTTTTTTTGTTTTGCCAAAAAGTATAGACGGAGTATATTGTGAGTAATGATACTAGACCCCTTATTTCGTATGTGACATAATAATGTCAATGAACCAACATAATCATTTATTTTTAGTGAGAAAAAAGATGGAATAGCAAAAATCAAAACATTTATCATTTTACTGCAGATGGTTACAGAATGTAGTTTGATAATGAGAGCTCTGGTGATTAATAGATGATGTCATACTTGACGCATATATCAACAGAATGGTAAATTTGTATTCGGAGATAAACTAGCTTTGACTTGCACACCGACACAACGACATACCAGTATGCCGCCTGCTGATTACCCGCTCACACTGTAGACAAACCGGTGTGCACTACGTTTTTCTCTTCATACTACATTATTTTTCCTCTCCATCAAATAATATTGACCTGATATATATCTACCAAGAAAACGTAATATTTAACGTCTCAAAGAATAGAAAAAATCATGCAAGCAGCATCAGGGTTATAAAAACAATAAAAACGGTAGAATATTAACAGAACACTACTGGTTATTGTTGTGTAAACTTTAACTTTATTGTATGATTTAAAAGTAAATTTAAGGTTATAATTAAGTTTCTTGTGACAACCCTGACTGTAGAAACGAATGCATGATCTTAGAAGTCTAGAAGCATTCTTTCGAGGGCATTTTAAGGAACCACGTTGAATCCTGGTGGCATTTTAAGAAAACAGATCAGGTAAACTTTGTTTATATTTTGAATTGAAAATAATGTGGAGTACAGAACTATTGTAGAAAATTTTAATGTTGATGAACAGGTTAAGAAACAAATATTTAAACATCACGGCTTCTCACCTACTTTGGGCACACGACATAACTTGTTTGACCAAAGAAATGTGCATTTTTGAGCTAAATATTTGGTTATATACTTTCTATAATATTAATGAGATTTAAGATTTTTTGTTATTCATAAATCATATTTATAATAATCGCCGAAATCTTCGACGAAAACATGTGAATCTATTCATCTTATATGATCGAAACTGCTGACTATAAAAGATTATTTGTCTTAATCTTTTCTGCATAAAAAAAAACTAAATTACTAATAATACGTATTCTCAAACACGATAGACAGGAATTATAACCCAGTTTTCGCATAATCATTCAGTAAGATTTATTTAACTGTAATGAATTTCAGAAACCCTGTAATGAAGTCGATGTAATGTATCACCGTTTCATTAAACATTCTTTATAATATTATACTTGAAGTCGATATAGAGCGTAGAGAATAATTTTTTAACAGTACAGGATCGGCGACACATTGTGACATTATTACTTATTACTACGTCGATGAATGGCTAAAATGTTACATCTTCCTTCTACAAATACAAACAATTAATAAAAAAGTATTATTTGCCAGTATAAACAAAAAATAAGACAGATCCATGCATACGACGTATCTATGTATCTAGATTTATCTTTTATGGCGATTCTGAGATTTACGAAAAGCAATTCAATAGTCAGTCAATACTGATTAAAGAGGTCAGCATTTAATACTTTTGATTTTAGAAAACCATGATAATGTGTAATGTAAAATAAAAGACAATAGATAAAAGTAAAATATAGTAAAAGTATCTTATGTTCGAAATTCGATCTGTCAGAATAGAACTTCTGAAACAATCACAAAAGTTTACAATCAAACTATTATTTAAAGTTTAGAATTAAAAGCTGATAGTAATATAGATTATTTATTTATATATACACGTATATTTAGTAAAAGTGTGCAGAAGGTGAAACCCATCTCTATGGTTTGCTTGTATGGACGGCACAGGTTACAAAGACCGCATTTTAATATTTTATTAGTGGGGGCAAATTGTAGAATTCATCAATCCGAGTTCAGGTAAAAACGTTTCTTACGTGTTCCTAGAATGTGTTCAGCGAGGATACTTGCTGACTATTCACGTCTTATAATCCATGAACCTTTAAGATGAACACGAATTCAGTCGACTGCACCTCTTCATTACGTCTATGTATAAGACAGGTGTGTTAAATACCTAGCCCGCACAGCAAATACCGCTGATTAACATATAATTTCTGTAATACGTGACACCAGATGTAAATTAAATATAAATAATCGCATACAAAGAAGAACGTGTACGTTTTTCAATATGTATATAAAATACTTTTAATTCTGCAGTATTTATAATAGAATTAAAACACCATTATTTACGATGATGTAATGATTCTTGCTGAGCCAAGCTAATTTTTAAAAGTTACAAATGCAAATGCATCAATCACTTAGCGAGCGGAGAACGAAATTGAATATGTAGGTTTAAATACATATTAACGCTTTTTCTAACATGTAAGTCGAATACCTGAATAAAAATTAGACTAAGGTATTGTTGTCAGCGATTTAATGTGATTTTTACTAAATATTGGCCATATTGAATAGATTTACGTCTGCGTTATTTATTGTTTGTACAAAAAAATATCAGAATGTTTAGATTAAACAAACAATTTAATTTGCAGTTTTCAATTTGTGAAACGGATTTGCAAAGACAAAAACTATAAACCATAGACAATAACCAATCAGCGAATGACGTAACTTTTAAACTTCCATATAATTAGTTCAGATTTCAACATTAAATGGATGATGCTCCGCGTAAGTACGTACGTTCTGGGTCAAAATGAAAGTGAAGAATGACAATAATAATATAATGCTTATGTAAAACATAAACGCAATACTAATGTCTGGGCAGTTGGATAATATTTTTGAATAGTGCTTTCCAGTAAAATTTTAAATTCATCCAAAATGTAAGCATCGTAATATTTTTATTGAATAGTGTAAGTATATGATCAGACGGCAATCATAGTGATTTCAACATTCAACACGTGCCTGCGCATTTTATTATTGTACTTGTAAAACTTACAATATGTTCATGGCAGCTACCTGAAATATGTGTGAGAGAATCTTACCTATCCGTAAATTTAAGGAATCAAACAAAGAGTCCCGGTGAACTAAAGCGGAACTAAGCAGTCACACTGACGGTTAGAACGCGATATCGTTCGCCGGGAACACAAGCCAATGTATCGCAGCATTAAATAATAACAAGATATTTATTATACTCACTTTGTCGTTATTCCAGACGCATCCTAAGTAATCCAGATTTTTTCAAGTTGATATCGAATACACACACTGTTTTATGGAATCAAATATAATCCGATTAAACAGATTGACTGAATGACAATAACACAACAATATAACCAACTGCCAAAATACACTACGAACAAAGAATAATGCCGCGTTCCAGCGAATGCAGCTTGTTCACGATTGTATATTAGATTTTTTTCTTACAGCTTTTCGAAAAAGGAACGCGCACAGTTCTGTGTCCTTTATTTTGGGCTCCAAATCGCGTTTGAGGGAATGTTTGGGCGCGCTTTTTTGTTTCAACGTATAGTTTCTATGAGAGAGCAACAGAACATTCCGCCACAATGGCGCGACCAATACTGACGAGGGGTTCTGTATGAGCACGCAGCATTACCGGCTAGAGACCGAATGTTATTATTCCATTTTATTTCGAGGGAGGCTTGCGCTTGCGTGATAAATATACGTAAATGTAACACAGACGAGATAAACATTAGTTGTTTTTTCGTTTATATGTCAAACATACAAATATTGAATAGGATTTTTATTATGATATCTCAATTGAAAAACACAGTAGTAGAACTATATTACAATAGAAATAAAACTATCCCAAATACCCTTTTAGTACGTCAAGACTAATAACACCAAATTTATTTGAAACTCGTATTCTTTTTAGATTATTAGCATTTGTTGCTCTACCATTGTACACAATAAAAATTCGAATATATAAATACTCGTATCTTATTATTTCTAACTAAGCATAATAGCATTTGAGTGACATAGCAGATTTAGTAAATACTAAAGTAAGATTAAAGTCTTAATAACCAAAAACAGTGTACAGTGTATTGAAAACTAAATCATTTTGTCACGTGACATTTTCCTATAAATCTTATTCAAAAAAAGGCATTCTTAGTGAAAATATTTGTTTTTTACAGTGTTCCAGTCAGTTGAAGATATTCAGTAGCAAATTGGAATAGATGGGTAGGAATAAGTCTTCAATACAAAAATTGCTATTGTTAATGATAATATTGAGTTGACACATAGAACAATTTGGTATTATTATTTTTCTTTCCCATACTTGAACATCGTCTATATCATGAATTTTTACAGCGAATCAAATCTATTCCACATTCTTGTGTCACATTATATTTATTTGTATTGTGCTAAATCTCACCGGTTGCCACTGCTTTTGGTCGAATAATAAGCACCTTCACTCTATAGTCATATGTCACGCAGCAGCGTTACGAAAACACACGAACGGCTTCGTGAACATTCGAGAGGTCGCTCGCTTATTCAATCGCTCTTGCATGTTTTAGGCTGCCAGAGAGAGTTGGGTGCGCGTACAGGGATAATCGCATTCATTCTATGAAGAGGTTGGTTACGATTTGAAAGAAAAAAATAATAAACCGGTCGGTAATTTTACGTAGGGTTGTTTTATTAAAGGGAGAATATTTTTAATAAAGAATTTTATGTTAAATTTAATGTTGATCACTTACCGTTTTTCATTTTCCATTGTTTACATCTATACCAAGTACCTCGAGACATACAAGTAACAAAATTTAACAATCAACAGCTTACTGACCGTATACGGAAAATGACAAAAATATTCAATCGCTCTTTCGTTTTCAATTTCATTATTGCCTATTTATACACCAAAATTAACCAACGAGCTATTTCGGTTATATTCCATCGTCGAAGCAGTTATTTCAGACAATAGTGAAGGAATACATCGGAGGTTTTGGTTGTATTTCTGTTTAAAATCCTGCATCCTTTTTTGATTCGTCAACACGTTGGGTGCACATGCTACCTCATGCCACAAAGAATAAGACGACAAGACGAACTGCTAATAATCTTTTCATTCTAAATTATGTTCTTTCCACTGACGTGCATGATGATACCGTCCCATGCAGCTCCACTATGTATTTTAAATTATATGTGGGGGAAAACTTTTCATTCGTGTAACTATCAGAAAGGCGATTATGTACGATCACGGTTGCGTTTACTGGTAGGTCAGTTATGTGTTATCTGCATAATTTTTTCACATATACTCGTATATTTGTTTATAAGTAAAAGTCTTCCTATATGCGATGTCGCTTCATGCTAACATTATTATATTATTCTTCTATTTTTTACCACCAATCAACTTTGCGAATCGATAGATGGACGGTGTATATTGGAATATTAACATAGATAACGAATTCCGAAGTAACGATAATTTCAGTAAATCTTTTTTTTTTCGAATCCTGATATAATCAGCAGTTACTCGTATTAATGCTCTTTAATCACTTGCTAGTCAGCACTCGACGTGACAAGACACCTACAGATGGAGATTGCCACGCTAACCTCCAAGCCCAAAGCCAGTTTAGTCATATACCGATTTTTTTTTTACAGTACGAGTACCTCATTTCATTGTTTACCATATACATCGATGACTAGGACAAAGAGCAAACCGACTCCGACAAGGAAGGACCTTCAAGGAACACGCTCGGCTTAAACAAGCTTCAAATCCTCCTTCAACACTCTTTAAATAATTCGACAATAAAGCGTAACTCGATTCTCCGATCAAACAAACTATGAAGAAAAAACTATCACCCGAAAACAACCCTACACAAATACGCCAGAGCTAATCTCTACACCATAGCCAAATCTGGTTAAAAAAAACTCGACACGTCATAATATACACACATCCAAACAAAATAAAAAGAGGACACTAGAGAAAAGCAGCGGTGAATAAGACTCTGGCAAACTCCACTGGAAAGAATTTTTAGATGACCCACCGATCGTGATTCACGAATCACAGAAGATCGCCTTCCATTTCTACATGATGAATGAAGAAAAGTCGCTGAATGTGGTCATTCGCAGAATAAAGAGTTGGAAGAATTAGGATATTAAGTTCTGAATACCGACTGGATGATCTCAAGACTTAGCAGAAGACCGTTCCTGGTAATTCTCGTCAACCATATGTGGTCCGAGGAAGACAAAAGAATTTTTAATCTTGCGACGGTAGTAAATATTTTTCATTCATATTAAAACATTAAAAAGTAAGGCCGACAGCGGACTGTGAAAACCCCAAGCTGCAAGGCTCTTTCACGCCTTACCGAAATGCGTCTGCTGCATAGGAACTACACAGAGTCATAGAATACAAATACCTCAGTCATACCATACTACATAGTCAAAAACCGAAATACTAATAATAGTGACCAGCCTGTGACTGTGCACAATAAAAGCTCAGTTAGTAAATTTGGCGAAGATTTTTAAAAAAATCCACCCAAAAAACCAATAAACACTGACACCAGCCCCACGGCCTAGGTACTCAAATATGATAAGAAGGTCCAAATCGCATACTTATTTATATGAGAAGACAACTTTTATATCAATATTATATGTCACCTATGTGTAGGTCGGTGTACAACGCATCTGATTGTAGCCAGGACAGGATCAAAATGATTCAACTGATAATTAACAAACATTTCTTGTAAAAAATAATTAGAAAGTGTTCACACTGAGAAAGTGCGTTTCCGATCCCGTGACGATCATGCAATTAAAAAAAGTGTCTATTTCTTCTTATTCCTTGTTTATTCGAAATGTATCACTTATTTAGCTATAATAGATGTTAACCTCTTATTAGTGTTTGCTATATAATGTAGCGTTTTAGTATTTTATATTAATTAGAAATCAACCACTAGTATTTCTACCTACCCAGTCTAACTAAACTAAAAAAAAACTTCGACTCTGATTATTCACCCGTTAAATGTTTTCATGCTTATTTTAGACATAAAAACAAAGTTTGGAGAGTTGTACAGTATATCGTAGATTTGAATTGATCATAGACGTATTCGTGTCGTTCATGTCATACAAATGCCTTCCATCAATGCAGTGACAAATATTCGGAAAGTCAGGTTGATCATAACTAGATACTGTCGAAATTAGTCTTTACATCAAAATAATGTAAATACCCAATAAATATAAAAGTTTATTATCATTTTAATATTTTTTCTCTTTGCCAAATTTTACATTTAATTTTTAATTGGGGTTTTTGTATATAAATGCCGGTTTGATGGTAACATATCTTTAAAGGGATTAAAAAATTTCTCTTTAGTAGACAATAAATATTCTTCTGTTTTACTCGTTCTATATTTATGTAAAATGATTTGCATAATTGAGCCTAAAGTTTTTTATTTTTTAATTATATTAATTGTATAAAGATTAATGTTATGACTTTAATAAAAAACATTGATATTCTATATATATTTTCTTCTTCCAAGAATAAAATGAATCACATTTATTTATATCGAATGAACAAGTAGAGAATTCGAAAAAAACGTGAGATGATCTCTTTGCAGCATCTCAGATATATATTAATATACGATTTCATGTTAAATATGTATCTAGAAATTATTGCAATATTACATAAAAAAAACTATATTTATATTAGATTCAGTCAACGTCCATTCCACAATCGCACTAATTTATTTTTAAGCATCCACTCGTTGAAAACAAACAGGTGAAAAGATAAATCATTAATTCTACTTCAAATTAATTTTACTTTATAGGGTGACAGACATATACACGTTTTATAACGGTGCAACCACCATTCACCAAATAAAACTTTAAGATATTGAATTCATTTAGTGACAATACAACATTTTAACTAGGTAAATTCAATACACTGGCAACCCTAGTTTTGGTGCGTTCACTCCAAGCACCGAATTTTTCAGTGTTCCGTAATCCTAGACCTGACGATGAAACGAAATCCATTTATATTTTTATACTGAATTATTATTTTTACGCACATGTTTGAACGTTTTGTTGATTTTTGAAATCCGTATATTTTGAACTGGTCTTGAAATTTCGTGAATCAGGTGCCTTCATATTTATACAGGATTACTAAAAAAAATCATAGCCATATATAAATTAGTTTTGTGCTTAGCGAATAACTTATTATGTTTGACAAATTAAGCTAAATAAACATTTTAATTTACAACTTTAATATATCGACCCTGTTTACGGAAAAGGGCGTAACTCTCAGTTTTTAAAAAGTGGTTTTATTTGAGAATCGTAACATACACAACTAAATACACGTTCTGTCAAAAGGAACTAAGCCAAAAAATGCAGAATTTTTATCAAAATTCAGCCTTAGATTTTGAAAAAAAAATCTATGAGGTTTATTTAGATGGAAGAAAAAAGAATTAAACGTCATTTTTAATGAGTTTTCTTTAATAACTTTCTTAATTATCAGACTTGGAAAATGAAACACCAATTTATTGGTCATTATGCATTTTGTGCTAATGTGACTGACTAAAAATCATCAAAACTCGTTTTTTGTGCCTCCTATAAAATTTGTTCTGTGAGTATTACTCCCTTTTACCTAAACACGGTCAATATACATATGTTAATATTTTCAATAAAAACGAAGCCTAATTAATTTTCTCTGTTGTCAGTCCTTTGTGGAAAGGCATCATTTATATTTCTTTTTATTTTTACCACATCCACTCCAAAGCCGGACATATGTATGTATGTATCTTCATGTTGTGAAGATTACTTTCATAGATTTTTTATGAGTAATGACTGTCAGTTATTAGCTCTGCCAAGTTGGTACATGTCCTTGTTACAAAAAAGATTAACAAACGTTTACATTTTTTTGCCAGCTACAAAATTTGAATCCACGACCCTCAGTTCGTAAATTGGATATGTTATTTATTTACCTATATGGGTGACATACTCGTAGATATGTATGTATGGTATATATATGAAGAAGTAGATTGTTATAGCACTTCTCTTTCGAAAATACAAGTTTCGCTTTGGCGTTCTTTCTCTTCTCCAGAGAGAGAGAGAGAGTTAGAGATATAAAGAGAATAGAAAGAGCAGTCACTTCTTTCATATATATTTTTAAAAATAAATTAAAACCATATTGTTAATAAGTAAAGGAACTATGCCAATGTAATTAGAAGAAAATTCTCCACTTATAATCCATTATAAACGAATAAAAAATCATTTAAAATGAAATATGGGTATACCACAACACCTACTGTTTTAATTAATATTACATGTCACTGTATTTTCTTACAGTGAAAAAACCAGAAAAAATATTTAATTGCGTATCATTTTTTTATAAAAAAAAATATATATTATATGTAAATAAATATAATAAAAGTGGACAAGGAATTCAACATAATGCTAACAAACCACATCTAGCATACATTTGTATCGATTTATTATTTATAATTATTACGAATTGTTATTGAAATGTACAATTTCAACGCTTTAATCAGCCTTGAAATTAAGGTTTGTTGATAATAAAATCAATTGGTAATAAACGAAGATGTCTCGTAGAAATGAAAAAAAAATATTCAAAACACGGTTTCACGTAACACGACATTTTCTAGGAATAGACGCATAATTGTCTAGTCGCGTTATAGAGTGATTACATGTATATACATATTTAAGTATACGAGTATGTCAGATAACTAATTATACATATATATACGAGTATGTATTTTTGCATATATTTTACTCTTTCATTTATTGAGTCTTTTTTGTATCTGTTTGCAATGTCTTTATTTTAATCAGTTAGTAAATGATTTTTTTAAATATTCTTATAGCACACAGATTCCTAAAGTAGTCCATGTCAGCGAGAAAAAAAAATGGGGATCTACGATATTCAAAGGGGGAACACGTAAGTGAAACCAAATTTGAATCTAGTGGATTCAATATTCGACAGGCAGAGTGTCTACGGAGCAAGCGTTTGGGAACCTCTGGTATAGTATTTAGTTCATCACACAGCACTATGGGCTTATAGTCAGGTTGCTAATATATCCAGAATTTAGTTTTGTTCGACATATTTTTTGAATAGTTAGCGAGAGAAAGTTTAATCAAACAATTGATCAAGTTTAAATAATTAAATATAAAATTTTAAAATGTTTTAATATTCATTATGGAGAATTACTGGAGATAAAATCCTTGTTTTAATAATCTAGTTATAATAAACCATACTCGTTCGTATACAAAAAATCCACTTAAAAAACATCATCAAATAGACATCACTTCTAAGAATTGATTATTATTTGTAAGACTTTTTCCGCATTTTTATGCTATGTGACTTTACCACGTGGAGACAGGGTAATAAGTCCAGGACCATATCACCCTTCTTAATTATCCGGTCAGGAAAATACAACACCAATTTATTGGTCATCATGCAGTTTGTGTTAATGTGACTGACTAAAAATCATAAAAAACACGTTTTTTTATGCCTCCTGTAAAATTTGTTCTGTGAGCGTTACTCCCTTTTACCTAAACGCTGTTGATATTATTATATACTGTACGCCAAAGCTATCCGTTCTTATACACGCTATGAAGCAAAAATATCTGCCATCTTTTAGAAAAAAATGAGTTTCGTGTGGGGGTTTTCGTTTTAATGAGTGTCTACTCGTAAACAAGGATACATGGGAACTATAATAAAATATTATATGGCTGTATACATAATTTCATATTGTAGTAAAAAAATAATTCCAGGAAAAAGTCTTATCTCCAGTCATTCTTGCTACGAGCACCTCCGTGTCAGCCCTTCAACGTTATAAATATTTTAATATATCAGATAGACTTGTTTCAGTTTGAAAGATGCTCTTATATTTTACAGCTTAGTATGAACGCTATTCAACTTTTTTACACCTGCGAAACCACGAAAATACGAGAAATACTTTGCGGACCGGCTGACGACCACGACAGATACGAATATAAGTACAAGAATATAGAAAACAGTAGTTATTTAATGTAAAGGTGCCCCAAAGACGATCAATAATATAATCCATAATTGCACAACACATTGTTATGATCACATGCACGGTGCAATATAATTGCACAATTAGTAGTATATTACTGATCCCTCTGCAGCCAACGTGTGGAATAGTGATGAAGCAAGTTGTGTGACCATTGCTTTAGTGGTGACTTTAAAGAAGAAG
>JAPMAE010004334.1:0-11557 GCA_036584705.1 Rhyacophila sp. 25_7
GTAAATCTTCTAGACTATTGTAAACTTTTGAAGCACATCATTTTTTTTTTCTATTTTTTCAAGTTTAGGCAAGTACGATATTTTTTAAATACATATATTTATTAATTACAAAACAAAACAACTATTTTTTATTTGAAATAGATTGCCTAGTGTTATTATTAATTAGTTTTGATGTTCAATTTACACACCTGCAGTTAATAGTGATTTTATTTATTTATTGTGCCATAAACTTTTAAAAAGATCCTTTATCACATTTTTTCTTTATAATGAAAAATATTTTTTTTAACTTTTTTAAAAAAAGTTACTTTATATCAAATCAAAATCAAATCATAGTCTATACAATAAAAGATTTTTATTCTACGTCTTTCGATATTTGATTATGTAATTTGTAATCATTATATTGTAGATATAAAACTACTGGAAATTCTTCGACATCCATAAAAAAACTTTAAAATATACCAAGTTTCATTAAAAAAATGCATAAATTATAATTTTCCACACTCTTAAACGAAAATGTCAAACTACAAAAATATAACTTCCCTATTTTATGAAAATTAAAACGTGAATACCTTACGTTGTATTTCTGGAAAACAGAAGAGAAAGAAAGCATCTCATTACACAAGATTAAGAATTTGCTGTGGTATGCATCGCAGGCTGCATTAAACAGTCCTGGGGTAACCGCATGTTTTGAGTCTTGCCCTCTTTTTACTCTGGGTAGTTTTGCACTTATTAGGAAACCATATTAAAAAAACATGTTACACTACAGATTTTATGACTATCCTAGCATAATATTGCAACTATTTACTTAATTATACAATGATTAATCATTTTAATATCAGTTGTTATTTTTTGATATGATATTAATGGTAAGAATTTTTCTTAATTTAAAAAATCAATTTTGATGCATTCCAATTATTTAATTACTGTTTAAACTTATCCAAATTTTTAACTAATGTGATTTAAATAAATAAAAATTAAATCAATATACAATACAAAACATTTTATACAAAGAAGTTGATAAACAATAGTGTTTTGTAGTAAATTGTTTTTTTATAATAGAGATAAAATTCTGCTTTAGCAAATTTCATACCCCCATAACTCGTTATCACATAATTTAATTTAAATTTACATTATCTCATGTATATAAACTATTACTATTACTTAATTAAATATTTATATATATTACATTAAATTATTTCATATATTATCACCATCAACAAATATAATAAATAAAATGTTTACTTTGTATTTAACGTAATTGCATCTAATATTTCCGGATAATTTAAATATCATCCTTAATTGAAATATTATTTGTTTATTATTTCATGATTTTACAACTAAATAAATATCCCTGGGAAACTCTCGTTGCATACTAATTTATTTCGCGTATTTGGTGTAAGACAATGTTCATGCGTGCATATTGTTATCCTGTCATAGTAGACAGGTCGTCACGGAAAACTTTTGTAATTACATACACTTTGAGGAAATCTTAAATGCAAAACTGCATATTTTCAGGGTGCGTCTTGGGACGTCATTATTATTGCATGACTATGTTTATTATATATACTTTGCAAACCAATAATTTTTCATAATATCCTATTAATGTTACATCAAATATTTTTCGATGTTTTATAAAAAAATCATATTTTTACAACTCTATTTCATATATATTTATAACTTATTTTTAGGTTGATTAGATTCACTTCTTCGTATAAACAGTGAAGTATTTAAAATAAAGACCTCATTATTTTTAAACCATTTGCATTTAAATCACATTTTACGCTGTTTAAATTAATAATAATAATAAAAATAATTCAAAATATTCTATATCTTTGACAATAGTGAATAACATTTTTAGCATGATTGTTTTAATTTTGTTTTCTCATTTAGTATATTTTTTCAAAAATATCTACTGAATTGAAGGTTTTATAAATATTTTAAAGTTAATAGCAATATTTTTCATTAAATTTAGTTTCATTATATACACACAGTTTTTTGACAAAACTTCTATCTTTAAAAGCTTATATTTAAATATTGATTTTTCTTGATAGGATATGAAGCTTAAAAATAAATAAAAAATCTTTGACATGTATTTTAAAGTATGTATAGTTTAATAAAAATATCGAATTTTTACCATTTGACATCACAAATATGTGTACATATTATGTTATGATAGATTTCGAAATAAGCCTTCACACAAAAATATTCAAACGGCATTCAATAGAAATGATGTGAGATGTATTTATAAATTCTATATTGAAAACTGTTTTGTATTATTTTTTTTGAGACTTGCAGGTATTTTGTTCACTTGAAATAGAATACCATTTATCGTTTATCGTCTCACGGTATTGAAATATATTTGATAAGTCAGAAACAAAAAAAACGTAGCAAATAAGACGTAATAATATTTTCTCTATTGAAATGACAGTTCATTTAGAAAGCACATTAATCTTTGTATATATAAAAAAAATCTCGACTACTCGGCTTTATCGAGTTCGTATTCGGAAGGCGCGGTGCATGGCATCTCTGGCGTCGGCCAGAAAGCAAGAATTATTACGGATGAAAACTCTCATAAGCAATTCGTTTGAAGGTACGCTATAAGATTTTCCTCAACACTCGTTCGGCGCGAAGCGTCAGCGTGATTTATGAAATAAACTCAACGCTCGCCGTAAACGGTGAATTTATTTCGCTTTATATTATTTATTTATACACATCGTGAGTGACAAACGAAGAGTGGCATATTGTGTAAATGTGATAATAAAACTTAGAAAGAATAATTAACGAAAACAAACATAAAATTAATCATAATGAATAACATATTTTTCTTGTACTCATTCTCATTCCGCTTATGATTAGTTTTTCAATTATAAAATATTATGTATCGTTATTTTCATAATTCATCATAATTCGTAGCTGAATAATTTTTATTTTCTTATTATAATGATACTATATTAATCTACACTCCCTATCTGCTATTTCCTACATTATTTCCACATCAACCTTTCTGCCACAAGTCTTATTTTTTAATCTAACAAAATGTCTGATGTTACTGGTCCAAGTGTATAGTAGTAATATAATTTTGGATTGAGTATATTTTTTGCATACGTGGAATCAAATTATAAACAAGTCACAGCTTATACGTGCAGCATAATATTTAACAGGAGTCGAAAAAAGAACTTTTCATTCACGAGTTACTTTTCAAGCAAATCACTGTTTTCTAAACAATTTCTTATGGCAAGCAATATAGTTTAATTTTATCGATGCTTAATTAGTAGGGATTTATTAAATAACAGATTTTAAACAAATAAATAATTCAAATTTGTTGTAATTAAAATTTATAAAATAACATAATTAATAATGTATATTACAGTAAATCAACCATTTTTGAGAATAAAATAAAAGATTTCATTTTCCTAAATTGGTTTGTATCCTTATAGAATACACAATATAGAACATATTTTAATTTAAGCTTTTTATACCGACAAACATTTTAAAAAAAACTTTTGATTTTAAACATGATTACAGGTTTATAACATACGATGTAACATCAGATAATGGTAAATTTCTTGTTTAGGTTTTACATCACGATGAATTTATAATGTAATTTAATTGCATTTTGAATTTTGTAAACATTCTATTTAAAAATTAAAATTTATTTGTATTTAATATTAGCAAAACTTTACTTATTTTACATTTTTAATAGTTATTTTTTTACAAACCTTTATCAGTATATTGCGTTGGAATAAATGTAACAACATTTTTATTCGCTTGACTGTTACGATATCGAAGTCACAATATTTCAAAGCTTAAATATATTTCTTTTTTCTGTAAAGAATAATGAAATATTCGAAATATCTTTACGTTACATTTGATCTTTATTATATTATTTGATCATGTAATTCAATTGTTCATTTATTTTGATCAAATTGCAAAAAAATAACAGAATGTCAACCATATAAAATATATTGATACACTTTTTATCGCAGTTTTGTATACTTGGATTATGAATATATCTGAAAATTACAACTATCGCTGACGAAAACTAATGTAATCAATTTTCATTCTTTAAAGTTTTGCCATTCACATTATTTTACAGCTGGTAGCTCTTACCATCCAAAACAATTGAAATTTTTAAAATAACATACAAATTTGTGATTTCTCGTTTTTTGATGTTTACTCAATTTTACATACAGTAAAAAAATATTACAGGGTACTGGCAAATTATATTTTTTAACTTACATTGCATAAATATTATATTTGAATAATATATGTAGTCGTTATATAGGTCGGTGTTTCATTAATTTTAATTTAAGCATTCTGGTTATAGAAATGATACTCGTAAAAGAACAAAAAAAAGTTTTATCTCCGTTCCGAAAATAAAGTGGTATCCATGGATTGAACCACACATCTGTTTTGTTTTCGGGTAATACATGAGGCTAAAACAAACCAGTTTGCAAATAAATGGTATTTTGCACCGCATAGTCTCACCTTTCACAAAATAGAGTCTTTCACCTCAAATTGCTGATAGCTTCGTAAAAGCAAGCCGTCTTTGTGCTTTTATTTTGCTGATTTCGTTACTATTTATTTGCCGTAATACTGGCAACCTCGGTTCCGGAATCTGCAAATAAATGCAATAAATAACCCCGCGCAACCATCCGTAGACTTTCTGCGCCGTAGCTTTATGGCTAATAATGTTGTAGAATCTAGAGTTTTCTGTGAATACTCCGCTACGGCTTACGAAGAGAAAAACAACTCATTTAAAATAAATTCAGTCGTGACGGCTATTCATCGTTATAAAATTACTTAAAAAATCCTTTCTATCACTTATATCACATATTATTATATTACTAGTACTGAAACATTTTTTTTTAAATTTTGTTATATGCTACATAGAATTTCTTCATTTATTATTCATATTTATAGCCAACGATTCTTGTTTAATTCTTTTGATCATAAAAATATTCTTAAAGAATTGATTTGTACAAAGATTTAATATACAAAATATTTCAATAGAATGTCATTAAATGTATTGCATTGACAGTATATTATATTTGTAATATATTTTGATATTTTAAACAGTTTGCAAAAACATTTCTGTTCAAGTATATTCATTTACAAACAAACCAACTCAAAGTGTTTTCTTAATTATATGTATTACAATATAATATTTTTACTTGCGTAAAAATATTTTTGCATTACGCCTCCACCTAAAGTTTTCATTTATTTTGGCATTTTATTTTATATTGGAACATTATGTTTAACAATTTTGGTATTTTTTATTTATCTATTTAAATAGAAACTTTAATGATAAATTCTTCATATTAATAGTATATATATATAATATAAATTAAAATAACGAATATGATTTAGCTACCTGAAAGTTTATATATTATAAGTTTTATAAGCGTCATATTTTTACCACAAAATCTTTAATTAAAATCCTTTGAAAAAATAAATTATCTCAAATCGATAATTACTTTAAAAGTGTTTGTTTGAAAAGACGTTTGTGAAAATGCATATATTATGGTTTTTTTTCAAACTACTGTTTTCATTATGATTTAATTATTTATTAGTTAGAAAAACCATTTACTCTAGCATATAGTTATGGTTTATATTGTCAAAAATAAAATTGTTTAAAAATATAATATTTAAGGTAAAGAGATAATATTAAAAATAAAAAACAAAAAATATAATATTATAAAACGCTTATAAAACTTTTAATCTAAAAATATTAGGTTGGCAAAATATTTGTATTCTTAATTTCAATTTATTTCAATAATGAGTTTATTGCTCGAGTTTTCACTTAGACAAATACATACTTGTATATGTATAAATAAATAAACTGAAATCATTTTTAATGTTTTTAAAGTATAAACACAATGAGTATTCATTCTAAGATGCCAACATGTGTGAAAACGGAGTAGAGACATAATGAATAAATATTATAAATAATATTTGTTTATTTTTAAAGTTAAATTCCTAAAATATTTGAAAGAAAATATATTTTAAAGAAATTAAAATAATTATGTAATATTCGTAATATCTTACCGTTATAATATGTATACACACGTAATAATGTGATATTATTCACAAAGACCTGACACCGCCCCATTTTATACTGCAACGCGTAATAGTTGAAATGAGTTCCCGGTCACAATCAATACAGACCTAACAACCTAATTTAATATCGTTGTCATTTAGGAAGCACCAAAATTATGTCACATTTTCTGAACGTGATCTAATTTTACGGAATGTTATATTGATTTCCCTTATTCGGTATGACCGTTACCAAAACACACGTTTTCGATTCTGAATCCTAAGCGGCGCTGTCGTGCTTTGATACGTCACTTGTGTGCAGAGATATTCCGATAATGAAACTATTTTATGACAAGACTAAACGTGTCACTGAAGATAAGTAATATCAGAGGAGACGGTAAAGTGAACACTGCATAAGAGAGGCAGGCTGCTGCGCGGATCCTTGCATAATGCACAACTTATTAATATTTTAAGTGAATCTCGTACGTCTACTTTAAGGGAATATAACGAAGAATGAAAATGCTTTGTAAGTAGCGGAAAGTACACCTAACACCTTGTATGATGCTATTATAAATAGATATATCTAATAGTTATACATTTTATAAAATGTATTGCAACATTTTTCTGAACATAAGATGAATAACATCACCATGTTCTGCATTTTGAATAATCGAATTATTTTAAAAATCTGCATTAATTATTATTTAATTAAACTATTAAACCCCATTTTTTTGTCAAAAATTTTAAGCTTTTATATTATTTAAATGACATAGTCAAAATATTTTAGATAATTACACCTTTTTTGTTGAATAATAATGTCTTTTTTTATTTTCTTATTTCAAACAAAATTTCATTGTCAGTTATTTTATATATCCTTTAAAATGATTCTTATAAAAATATATGTTTTAATACTCTGAGTTTATCAAGCTACAATGTATTAAGTAATGAAATCTATAATATATTTTACATATTCTTAATTGGACACCGCATATTGCTTTCATGAGTTTCTGTCTTTTGGCATCCTTCCATATCATAACAGCATCTTGTAACTCTGCCGAATACATTCTGTGGATAGTATTTAGCGGTTTCCTGCGATGATGAAGATGAAGAGGCATGTCTAGTCCATATGACATTTTAGAGATTCTTAACACGTGGCCAATCCAAGTCCAGCGTCTCATTTTCTCTTTGGATGTAATAAAAGGCTATATATCCCGTTCCTTTACCATCTCATTGTGCATCGGTATAGCATATCTGTACCACCGTATTCCTAGAATTAGGCTCAGATATCTATTTATGACCCTCAGTTAACGATTATTTTGACAGTTCGTAAGGTTCCAATATTCGCTACTACAGATCAACACCATCAGTATACAAGCATTTAATAGGCAGAATTTAGTTTTGACCGAGTGGGTTTCAGATATTTTGAATGGAATTAAAAGATGCTCCGGCAAGTTCTATTCAGATAGCTAGCTTTCTTTGCTATGTGTTTTCTCCCATGATTATGAAAAATAAACATCATATATTCATTAAACAAAAACTTTTTTAAATTTAATTACATTTCCGTTATGTGGAATAATAGGATATCATTAAAACAATAAATTATTTAGCTTTGGGTTTCAATGTGTTTATGAGAAAATTGATATCGACTGATACTTACAAGTGATGCGAACTCACTTGGAAGACTTTATAAGAAGTTTGTAAACATCTTCTATCTTGATGTGATCATTTTCATTTACGATAGACTTATTTTGTTTTAACTTAAAATATTATAATCGTGTGGATAAATTTCTTTTTTCTTTTTAAAAGTATTTACTATGAATACACATAAACACGAGTTCTTACTAAGTTAAACATATAGGTTTGATTTAGTAAGTTTTTGTGCACATTTTTATTTAAAACGTATTAAAATATTTTTCAATAAAAGAGCATGATTTCAAAATTAATATAAGAGAGATAATTAAAATACATATTATTCTCATTCCCACATTTATCTACTAAAAAGTGAAGTTTTTTTACCTATCTTATGAATGGCGTCGTTTTTATTAGAATCGTATATGTATCTTTTATTTTTATATTAATAGTAGATACTGTCATTATACTGGCAAAAGGTCAAAAAGACTGTTTTGAGAGATTTGATTTTTAAGTTTGATTCTCTTACACACATTTAACGATAATATGTTAGGCAAACTGGGACTATAAATAAGTCTTTTTTCCAAAATTAGAATATAACTTATAATATTTAATCTGATCAGCCAAATAATCTTTAGTCAGCTTAATGTGTTTTCCAGTGAAAAAATATTCAACATCGACTTAATATGTAGTAACATTTTAATATAACAGAAAAAATACAAGGAATATGGCTAAGCTTGTTTCATCAGATGAAAGAACGTACAAAAATCTACCAACCCCCATTATTAGGTCAAAATGATTATTTTTCGACTTATAGCTTTTTGCAAGTACGAGTATAACAACGGTACAATATATTAAAACTGATTATAATAACCATCTTCCGCCAATTTCTTTCATATCATTATAAAAGCCATAATAATTGTTATCTTCTCTGTATAAAAAGAGGATATGAATAATATATCAAAATATCTTAATTAAAATTTGATTTTAACCCGATGGAAACCGTGATATAGAAATAATTATCATAATAATTATAAAAATATTTTCCCTTAATTAATTTTAAATTTCTTTCTTTTTAAATGCAAGTTTTTTATATCTTTGATGATACTAATATACTAATTTATTTGACTTTGAGACGTAAATTTATATATAAAATTTGACTATTGCTATAAAGGTAGCCTAAATAACTTGACTTAATACAATTCAATAAATAAAACACAACTTCGTTTTATTATATATTACTTCCGCCATCTAATAATGTAGCTTGATCAGTAATTAGGAGATTTTTTTATGTGCGTTTGAATCGGAAACGAAGTGTTAGTAACTATAAAATAAATGGCTGAAACTTACTAAATAAAACTAACACTTGTCATTTACTAATGTTAATAAAAATTGAATGCCTTTTGTATTTTTAGTTCAAATATTTAATTTGATATATAAATCTAATGCTATTTGTTGAGCTGAAATCATCCATTATTTCTATTATACAGAATATTTATGACTCTATTCTAATCGAACATTATATAATACATAAACTTTTTCATAATTGTTTCTACTGTTATATTGTGAAAATATTTGTTACATTTTTTTAGTAATGGACGTAAAAGTTGCCCTATGGCATTATTTTTTTCGAGTATCTATACCATTTTCATAAAGTTTTTAGCTCAATTATGTATCATACGAGTTCAAAAATAATTTTCCTGACAGTGCGATTAAGCACGATCATTAAAAATTTACACATTTGTTAAAAAAATATGTTTTAATAACGTTTGCATTGTTTGTTTCTTCATAATATATAATAAACATGATTTTAATTTTTACATAATTAGAACAATATTTAGGATTTAGTTTTTTTATTATTATAGAATAGACGTGGACATAGTAATTTGGACAGTTGAATTTGTCAGTAAAAGGAGTTATCGGGCATGATTTCTTATTTACAAGTAAACTTGTGTCAACCTTAATAAATCTTCAACGACCTAAATTACACCACTTTGTCAATTTCCTCGAGCGTGTACATGACTACGTCTAAGCAACTTTACTTTTACTGTTGTGAAATTTGGCGAAATTTCTAGAAATTCTAGTAATTAACATTAGTCCGCCCATATCGAGAGGGATGTAGACTGTGAAGCAACTTATCCATTATTTCGGGCCGTAGAACGAAGGATTAATACTAATAAAAGTTATAATGGCTCCATGGTTAGGTATTAAATAATCTATTGGGATTAAATCACTACTGCGTAAAACTCACTTAATTGTACTAATATTTACACATTTACTCACTAAAATATTATAAATATGTATAACATATTTTTTTTAAACTACATTGATATACTTATACGTGTTCAAAACAAGTAATTTTCATCATTCATTTATTGAATAAATTTAGTTATATCTTCAACCAATAGTTAAAAATGTATCTTGATATTTTTTCACATTTTATTTACATAGTGAATGATTAATAACAAAAAATATACCATTATTGTAATAAAAACGTACAATAAAATAATTAAATGAATTTAAAGCATACTTTTTTATTTTAATATTTTATACGCAAATTAATTAAGTATAATCAAATCCTGACATTCCTGAATTACATTTTCATTCGAAGTTGTTTTTGACTGCATATCTAATTTTGATAAGCACATCTATCTCTTTTTTTACTCTTTTGAGATGCATGAAAAAAAAAATACCTTTTACAACTGATATATTTTACACTACTTCCAGGAATCGTCTTGATTGGAGCATTTTGACAGCATTGTAAGGTGCCGTCAATTATTAAATGCCCTGTGATTTTATAAACACAAAAAATGAATATATGCGACAAATAATTTAAATAATATATGTTAATATAATTGTTTGATTAACATACATATTTTTTCACAAACAATTTCTCTGTTATTTCAATTTTCTCCCATGTGTAATTATTGGATTAAAATTTTCTCATAGTTTCATTAATTTGTCCCGTATTTTTTTTTACAATAGTTTATCTATCTACTAAACAAAATCTCATTGCCGTCTGTTATTTCTCTGTGACTTTTTGTGATATATATTTTTAAATACGATATAGAGATATTTTATACAATAAAAAAACTTCTGTCTCTTAAATTAAATCAATAGAATCATTTATACAATATATTTTAACAACAGTGTTTTTTTTCATTCTTATAAGTAGAAGACATATTATATTTGTTGTAAATGATATTACTATATATAACTGAAAACATTTAAATAAGCTAGGTAAAGTAATTACTAATTAAAAGTTTTTTATTAAATTTATAGCGGTAAAACGTATTTTAATATTATTTTTGGTTTAAAAAACCGATTTGAATTTTTTATCTGTTACATGTTATATTTTATCTGATACAACAAAAGAATTTTATTAAAAAATAGGCACTTTCGTACTTAAACCGGCACCTAGCAGAGTTTTAATTTAATTTCCTTGTCATATTTGTAAAATTTACAGATCAAAAGTTTTAAACAATTCCAGTTGGCGAGTTTTCGATTATTCGATTCCGCCCTTTTTGGTTTAATTAATATACACAAGACCAATATCAGACGTAATTTGATTTTTTCTTTGGATCGTTTCTTTTATTAAAATGTATTTTTATTCTTTAATAAAAGTCTATGAAAATTTTCTATTTTCAATATTTTACAGTGTAGTCATCAATTTAAAATAATTATATTGGCTTAATTTATAAATCATATTGAATGACGAATTAATTTCTTAAATATAAACAAAAGAATATTTCATTAATGAGATATTTTTTTCGAACAAATATTTACCGTTTACTTTATAAGACATTCCTGTAATAAGATTCATAAACACGTAATGACATAATTTTACAAATTTTATATTTCACATTTATTATAATTACGTTCAAACGACACG